>APFE031137192.1:0-34198 GCA_000404065.3 Pinus taeda | reverse complement strand
ATATTTTTAACTATGGAATTTTCCCCCACTTTGGAGATTCTTAATCTATAAATAAGTTTTGTTACAACATCATGGGCCAATACCATGACTTATAGATATAACATACCTAAAAAACCATACCTCATTTCATATGACACTTGTTCATATAATATTTTTTTTAATTAATGAATTTAATTAAAATGGCAAATAAGACATAACTACTTTATAAATAAATTTCATTCTTTGATTTGAGTATCTACAAAGAATATTCTAGAATATTCCATGGATGTTAAATCTCTACATCCACCTAATAATTATTAATAATTAAATTAAAAATGTGGAAGCCATATTCCAAAATAGACATTCCTAGGCATAATTAGGTGGATGGTAGAGATTTAATCTTCATACAATATTATAGAATATTCTTAATAATATACACAAATCAAACGCTGACATTTATCTCCAAAGTAATTGTCATTTTTCCCTTTTAACTAAATTCATTAATTAAAAAAATGTTATATGGACAAGTGTCATATGAAATGACTTATGGTTTTTTGGGCATTTGGTATTAATAAGCCATGGTATTGTAAGTCTATTTGCATATTAACGATCTCATGAGTGAATAATTATGGTTAAATGTATATATGTTTAACTTGTATATTGATTGTTTTTATCAATAATAATAATAATAATTTTAAATAAAGTTATAATTTAGTTCATTTTTATGATTTTTGTAATTTTAAAGTGAGATGTATGATTAATAAAGTGTTTTGATTGATGCTTATTATGGATGGATGCCTTACCAACCATTTAATTTATATGCTTGCACTATTAATAAAACTAAAGCCGACATATTAATTAAATGGCTAGTAAATGTATATACATTAGTTTATAATAAACATCAAACCACTTATTTCATATACTTCTCAAATTACTAAAATCAAAACAATCATAAAAATTAACTAAATTATAAGTTTATTTTAAATTAATAATATTATTATTAATGATAAATAGAATTAATATACAACTTAAATAGTCAAAACCCCATCTTCGCCTCAAGCGTGGGTGGCATAAGGATGCCTAGTCTTGGCTCAACCACTAGGGGATAAATGAGGATATCATCATGGGAAGCAATGATAGTGTCAAAGATACTATCAGCTTCAAATTTAAGGATAAGCTATGGGATGATAAAGAGCTGGAGGGTAAGAGGAAGCTAAGATATTATAAGGAGGCAATCAACCCCACCCTTGAGAACCAGAATTATCTTTCTATTTTGAACAACTCAAAGAAAAAGATGAACATTGCCAAGATTAGAACTAACTCTCATGAACTTCAGAGTGAAACCGAGTGGTGATCTACTCCCAAGACTCCCTAGGATGATAGAATTTTTCAGCTTTGCGATACTAAGAAAGTGGAGGATGAAAAACACTTTCTTTTAGATTGTTCGGCCCTTATTGACATCCACTCACATTTCTCTAACATTTGTCATAATTCCAATCTTCTTGACTTACTAAGTCAGCCCAGCTATAGTGATCTTGGTGCGCTCCTTTCGCTTCTTTTTTAGCAGAGAAATAAGATCAATAATTACAATTAGATTCTCCTTCTTAAGGTCAGATAGACCGCATTGATCTTAGTGGATGTTAATCATCATCATCATCATCAGACATTTAAGAAAAGAAAATTCTTAATCATGAAGATTTATCCCATTTTATCATGAAAATTCTTAATATATAAATAGGTTTGATACAATACCATGGCTTATGAATGCCACATGCTCAAAGAACCATAACCCATTTCATGTGACACTTGTTTATATGCTATTTTTTTAATTAATTAATTTAATTAAAAGGGTAAAAGGAACATAACTACTTTGGAGATTCTAAAAGAGGTTTGTATCTCAAAAAATTCGATCTCTGTCAACTTTTAGTAGATCTGAAATTAAAATAGATTACATGGTATTTTTTAAAATAATAAATTAGATTTTAACAATAATATTAAATAACAAAACTATGTTGTATTTTAAATTTACTTAATGATGTATTTAACTCATTTTGAAAAATGCTCTAATGGAAAAGGCGATTCCCACCCTTTCATAACAAGGCTGCATAGCAAGAGTTCCATGCGGCTTAGTTTAATTAATGAACTTTGAAATGTATGAACCTACTCCACATTTGAACAAGGGCTACAAAGTAGCTACTCTCACTTACTCTAAATATAGTTAAATTAGAGTAAAAAACAATAAAGATATACAACTTTATATTAATAAAAATTACATTTAAAGTAGCAAAATAATTCATATTACATCAAAGATAATAAGAACTCTATTTGTGGATGTTTTTTCATATAAAATTTAATATCATATTTGTTCATTCTAATCTATTATTTGTATAGGCGAGGAACCACACTAGAAGCATGAATGTGATATGGATAATTTATAAAATATTTTGTATGAAGAAGATACCTCTAAAACAGGTTTTGATTAACTAATAAAAGAAGCCATGATAATGGTCATGTATATATTTTATTTTTCTTCGTGTTTTTTTTTGGTAAAAAAAATGTAAATGATAAGAAAAATAACATAATAAATGGAAGAGATAATAAAAGGGTACATTACATAACATACAATATATAGTATAATCCAAAACATGTAAAACATATAATGTATGGCCTTATAATCTCTACGTTTAAAATGAACAAACTTTACATAATAAACTATATTACAGTACATGGGAGTAAGATCTTAAAACAAAGAACATAAGTGGTGAATTTGAAGGTTCTTCACCAAATCAACTCCCATGCATTGAAATGCATTGCAAAACTTATGACGTGGGAATTAAATAATTCAACTACTGAATCATAAGAAATTGATGAGATTGTTTGAGTGATGTGATCTTTGCTTCCACTTATAAGAATAAAACAAGGATCATAAATGTATATTGTTCCAAAATCCACAATATGAATGTTATTCACTGTGAAAATGCCAAAACTTTATATTGACAGGGACTGACTGTCAAGTTTATTTCACCACCTTGATCCTCAAATATCACGCTAGAGATTATATTCAATGGTGAACTAAATAATACATTTGACAGTTGGCATATAGACATGTCTGACTGGTGCTCTCTCCACGAAGTTACACCTTGAGATTTCAAAACCTCATCTTCATTTATGGCTTGTATACTCAGTTGTTGGCTCTAACCACCATTGGGCATAATTCGAACCATGTTATATCAAGGATCTATTATTACAACTAACTTATTTCTCAGGGATTGTCATGGATCTGAGATATGCTTCCATTGATCTCACCAGAAAAGTTTGATCGTCAACGAATACGTTGGTGGAGATATGCATTCTCTGCAACAATAGCTTAGTGTACTTGGACGTAGTCTGAAACAGCACGGTGTCGAGAAAATGCAGGGTGGCGATAGAACAATGATACCATTGGCATGGATAGCGGAGTGTACTTCGAAGCTAGTCTGGAAAATTGCAAATGCAAGATGGCAAGAGAAACAATGATGACAGAATAAGAACCAAACCTCATCAACCAATCAACATGTAATAAAATAAAATAACATTATTAGAAAAAAATAAATTAATTTTATTTATAAAGTTAACTTTATAACTTGGTCTTTAATTTTTAGGTCAAACAGGCATTTTCAAATATGTTGTACCCTGCTGCCGCAGGGATAACAATAAGATACAAGCTAAAATCAATTTTAAAATTGTCATTTGAAGTCATTTGCACTTTGTTTACTATTTAAAGAGTGGAGTAAATTAACATTTTTTCAAAACGCTATTGAGAACCATAAATGTTTTTTGCATTCAAAATTTAAATCAGTGAATCATAAGTATCTTCTTGTATCTTTATTTTTTGTGAAATGTGTTTCACTTCCAATGTTATCATATATTATGGAATTTTATTTAATGAATGTTTGGCATATCATGTGTGTTCCTGACATACTATAAAACACTTGACTGCATATTTGAAAATATCTCTAAAATAACATTATTTAACCCCCTACTAATACGAACCCAATGCACTTTCCCAATTTGACATATCACGTGTGTTCGTGACATACTAAAAACTACCCTTAATTTGACTACATATTTGAAAATATCTCTAAAAGTAACATTATTTAACCCCCTACTAATACGAACCCAATACACTTTCCCAATTTAAAAATCCCCTACTTTCACAAAATATTGTAGGTATCTATTTTTTCATTAAATTTTTTTATACCCCTTTATATTTTTTTATTAATTTTGAACTCCATTTTTTATATCTATCAATAAAAAAATTATTTAGGGCATATTATATGCTCAATATATTATGTCATTTTTTCTTCAATATATATCCCCCAATATGAATGCACGTCGTATGGTATTTCTCCCCAGTGAAGCCACCATGCCATGCACCCTACACAACATATTGAAAATCAAAATATCATCTATTCATCTTTATCTCAAATCTAAGATGAAAAAAACACATATATAGATAAAAACCGGATACAAGTATTTCCAAAGACAATAACCATGCTGAAACACGACCCTATGGTGAAATTGAAATGAAAAAAATCTCCAAATTTAATATAACGGATAACAAACACATGATCCATTGTAGACATAAACATACATGTGCCAACAACAATGATGGCTTGGCACCATTTCTCGTCTTAAGCATCTCTAGTGGTGAAAACCCCCATAATAATGGTCTAGGTTATTCAAGGCTGTCAAAATGTAACCATCTAAGTCTAACTCCAGCTTCCCTACCAAAAACTTGGAGGACTCAATCATTTTCTCCTCATCCTCCTCTCGAGATTGCTTGGCTCGTTCAACTACTTCGGCCATTTTCTACTTAACACACTCTTTCCCCTTGATTGCCTTTTGTGCCATTTCACAAAAGTTTTCCTTACCTGCTCCTAGGCTTGTTCTAGGGTTTGATTCCCCTTAGCCTCCCAAGCCTCTTAGGCTCAATGGATTGCTTCAAAAAAATAAGAATTTTATGCTTTTGAATAGGCCATACGATGCCAGCAAAACCATGAGTTGTCAAAACCAAGAGTCCAAAAACCTTTAGTAATTTGATTGAATTAAAATGTTTAGATCACATAAATAATGATAATATAACAAGGCATACATCTCTTCCATACTGGGTTGGAGAACACCTCTAGATGCAATGAGTCAAAATGTTTAGATCACATAACAAGACATTACAACATCTCTTCCATATGGATGTCGCTTCTCTCGGAGCAATAAAATTATTCTAGAATATTATAAGGAGGTTAAATCCCTACCATACACTTAATAATTATTGATAATTAAATTAAAATTATATAAGCCTCATTCCAAAATAGGAACGCCTATGAACATAACTAGTGCATCCATATAAATAAAATGACTGATAAATGTAGTAAGCATCAAAACACTTCCCTTATGATACATTTCACCTTGCTAAAAAAATCATCAAAAGTAGCTACATTATAACTTTATTAGTATTATTATTATTATTATTTACAAAAAGAATAAATATAAAAATCATCAAAAGTAGCTAAAGTATAACTTTATTAGTATTATTATCATTATTTATAAAAAGAATAAATATATAAGTAAAACATATATATATATTTAGAAAAACATAGAACAAGATTCTCAACCATGTATATTTAACCCCATTTTACCATGGAGATTCTTAATATATAAAAGGCTTTGTTACAATATAATGGGACAGTACCATGGCTTATCAATACCACATGCCAAAAAAATCACAACTCGTTTCTTTTGACACTTGTTCATATGACATTTTTTAATTAATTAATTTAATTAAAAGGATAAAAATGACATAACTACCTTGGAGATAAAACTCAACATTTGATTTGTGCATAGTACTATGAATATTCTATGAAAGTTTAATCCATATCATCCACCTAATAATTATTGATAATTAAATTAAAATTCTAACCTATTGACTTAATTAATAGTATTCATACTATTATTACAAGAAATATTATTAATAATAACACTATAAATAGTACTAATAATAAAATTAATAGTATTATAGCTATAATAATAATATTAAAGTATTAATGTTAAAAGTATTAATAATAAAATTGATAGTAATAAAACTATTGTTAATAATAGTATATTAATAATAATAAAGTATAAAATAACAATAATAATAATAGAAGAATATAATAAATAGATAAAGTAGTTACCAAATGGGGTGAAAAACATCATTGAAGTGTGGGAAGGGATGACTCGGCTGCCATCATCCCCCTTGAGTGGGAGGCATCATTGTCCCAACCACCACATGACTCACACTCATTACCTTAATGATCCACGACAGGCTCAACATCATTACCTAGTTAATGACTTTGGTTGGAATTCGAGAGAATTCTCTCGATGATAGCTTGGTGAGTTATAATATGGGTTGGCGAAAGAATACCATTCTCGTCCTTGTCTAGTTGTGCTCATACCTTTCACTCTAGTAAATTCCTCCACACAAACCTAGTTACTGCTCCTGCATTGTTGTTTCCATTTTATTGAGGGGACATGATCAAGTCCTCTTGACTTGACCTCCCCATTGAGGTTAGTATTTGGCTCTTGCCTAATAAGAAAAATGGAATTTTAGAGATTTTAACTAGGGTGGTTGTCGAGTTGCGTTTAGGTACTCTGGAGAGGATGTATGTTGCTCTAGGCATGGAGCGTCCTTGTAATTGTTAGGCTGCATGGAAAGGCTACCAAGTCCTTACACCCTATCTATCACGGTGGCCACACTTAGGGATGCGTTGGAACTCAAGCATTTCAATGACCTAATTCTATTTGCATTGAATTTTACATTTATTATGGTTGCTACATTTAGATGTCAGTGGAGATGTCCTCATTTTTGGAACATATCCTAGTTTGGTATATGGGCAGGCTCGCTCTTGGCTTTGTGTCACTATGGATAGTTTGCCACTTTTCTTATTTGTTAATTGGTATTTTCTCTAGTATGAATTCTATGCCTTTGAAGGTTAGCTTTTCCCTAATTGGAGTTTCTCTTCCACAATTGTCACTACCTTGGGAAGGTTCTCTCTCTCTCCCCCCTATATTTCTTGACTATTTCCTCCCTTGCTTGAGCTCTTATAGACCCCACTTCCTTGTCTCTTGTTCGTTGCACCTTTACGGAATCTTCCTATGCATCCACCCTCTCATGGTCACCTTCACTCCTACTTGCCTCCTCTACCATGTCATGACAAAGAGCTTAGAGTTGTCATGGTTCCTCCAACAAAGTGGAAGGGAGCACAAGAGCTCATCTTCATGCTCACAATATGGCCCGCCGCTATCAAATCTACATTCCTAAGAATATTCAACAAGAAATTGATCATAATTTAACAAAGGTTCTTGCAAATAGGGATAAACTTACAGATGAAGAGCTATTGGCATTAGTTCCTGAATGGGTCCCTGGTTTGGGTCACACCTAAGCACACAAAATCTAGTACCTATGCACCATTTAGATTTATAATAACATCAAGGTACTTCTCATAAAAGTTATTATGGAGTGTAATGAGACTAAAAGAGAATTCTGCTACATTTGGATGAGCTCCAAATCAAGCACATAGATATGGGCCTCAAACATAGGGATATAAATCTTAGGCCATCTTAGATAAAAACCATTCTAAATCATGAAAAAGGTCCATCTTTTCCATGAACCTTAACTGAGCCCATTGGCATCTCCTTCTCTTCCTAAATAGCTCTCGTGGCCTAGAGTCTTGCTAGTTTAATTTCCAATCTAGGCAGTTATATGTTACCAGTTTAAAGTTTTGGGAAGCCATAGTTTTTTGTTTATGATCAGAATTTTAATGTATATGTTATCAACAATATAGATGTTAGTATACTTACCAACAATTAGTTCAACTAGTCCTCGTTTTTTCTTAAAATTTGGACAAAATATCTTCTTTTTTTTCCAATGTTCTGGTTTCCCTAATGGCAAGCCAATGAGGAAAATGATTGGTTATTGATGTAATATTTTTCATTGAGTCATAGAAGCTGCTTAATTTTAAAATAAAAGGATAAATTAGTAATATTAGTAAATACTACTAAATTGATAGGCTAGAACAATAAAATAATATTACCAATGGTATATAATATAAAAGTATAAATAATCAAGTTGACAAAGAAAGGAGAAAGACACCAAACCAAAATATTTGGAAAACATGAATCAACAAAAGAAAAGGAAACAAGATAAAACAAATAATTAATAAGAGAAGAAAAAATCCTTAGAGTTAAAACAAGCACAAAGAAAAAAGAAACAATCAGAAAAATCAAGGCCATAAAGAAGAGAGAAAGAAAAGGGAGACAAAGAACATGAAGAAAAGAAAACCCTAAAGAAAGTAAAAACAAGAGGGCCAAGAAAAGGAAGAATAAAAAAAGGAGCCAAGCAAAGAAGGAGAAGATTAGGGAACTAATCATTCATATGTTGAGGAGAAATTAAGCAACTATGGTGCTTTTATCTTTGGCTTTGAAATTCATTACACTCTCAAACTAAATAGCTTGGTTTGTGATATGGCATGGTGCATTATCTATATGAATGTATTGAATCAGTTGCAAGTAATGAATGTCCAGAAAACCCTACTTATAGTGTAAGGAGCCACCCTAGTCTTCTCATAATTTTTTAGGATGTGCTAACCCATGAACCACTTTCCCAACTTGCATTTAAGTCTATAAGTAAAGGTTTACACATATAAAAAAAGAACAATCTTATTTCTTTTCTTTTTCCTTCCAATTCTTTCAAATTAGAAATAAAATCTCCACCCTAACCCGTTGCAATGATGAAAGGAATTCTATTACACATTAGATCTTATCATCAAGGAGAGTATATTTCTAGGTTATGGATGCAAGGAGGAGGTAACCATATAATTTTGAGGTCCAAATCCACACTAACTTAGTACAGTGACAAAACTAGAACAAATGCTTGAATGTTTCGTATTTATGGTAGACAAAGAATTTAGATTAGAAACTCAAATATAATTAAGGAATTTTCCAAGAGGAAGGCTACGTAGAAGCAAGGACAAAGAAAACATGGTTTTTTGTGTTAAATTAAATCTTTCCACATTCTATATATCTAAAAAAGCTAGGAAGACTACTTAGAGGCCACCCTTTAGATTTTGTTTAACATGACATCATTGATAACCCCGGGGTTGAGTCACCATTACCCATAACAAGGATTTATTTCTAAAACCTTTTGATTGATTCCACCCTCGATCTTTCCACCAAGTAGTTGGATTGGGCATGCCTAACTTAGAAACAATTCATCTAAGACTAACGTTTGATTTTTCTCAATGTAGGCTTATTTGACATAACTAAAGCTTTGTTTCCAACATGTCCCATGGCTTCAATTAGTGTGTGTAATCCTCAAAGAGATCACTTCTTTCACAATGTTCTTTTTCAAACAGAGCCTTCATTGAGACCAAGCTATTTCTTCCAAGGATTTATCTTCATATTGGATTAGAGGAGACTACTAGATGCAATGCACCAAAATGAGTCATTTTTCTTGGAAAGGTGATGTTTTATAGCCTCTAAGGCCTTATAAATACTTTGAACTACAAAGGTACCTTGGATTTCGACTTTTGTCAGAGTTCACAACAACAAGGTATAATATTTGGCATTCCATAGTCTCTTTTTACCTAACAGGGTTCCTTGCAAGATGCAATTGCATTTGAGAACTTTCTAGTACTCTTAACCCTCATACCTCCACAATGTGAACCTCTTACTGTACACACAAATATTGAGCCTCTTTGAAAGAACATATCATCCATAACCTACCCCACTTGTTAGGGTTGCAATAGAACCTCTAGTTGGCTTGATTAAATCCTAGTTTTCCTTGTAGGTTGGTTGAGAGAAAGTCTTCAAGACAATTCTCAAGCCATTCATGTGCCATAATATATGGAATTCAACATGAATACTAGTACATGAATGAGCAATAACTAACACCTTTGAGAAAATATGGAATCTAGAGAATCCACTTATAAATTTTATTAGTTAATTGTTGCAATACCACCTGTTAAAGAGATTTCAACAAATTTTAGAAGGAAAAGGTGATCACTAGGAACTTAAAGGCCTAACCATGTTGAATCCATGACAACAATAGATTGGATAGCCAACCAAGAATGCCTCCCTACTCCAACCTATAGCATTGTGTTTTCGTCATTTGCAAATGATGCAAGAGCATCGGGACTTAGCCATCAATGTGAAAGCTTGTTCACATGTTGTGGCTAAACAGGTTGAAATTCATTGACTGATTGGTTAAAAATCAATTTTTACTGAGAGGGTTGGATCTCTCAAGAAATTAGTTAGAATTCATTATTGTAATAAGTTAGAGATTGTCTTATTTTAGATTCAGAGATAGAGTTGTTTGCATAGGTGTGAGAAAGAGCTAAGAAATTTAAGATTTGTTGTTAGATCTATTAAGAATAGAGATTTTGTTGTTAGATATTGTTAGAGTAATATTCGATTGATAAAAGAGAGGAAAAATGTAATGAGAGGAGAGGATTAAGGAGTGGAGTTAGTGGAGCGAGAGTAAGACAATGTGGACTATATTTTTTTTGAGACAGAGGTCTTCATTTTGTGTAATCAGGACAAGGCCAAGACTCTGTAATGTTATGAATGAAATTAATGTCATGTGCATAATTACATAAACGACCCGTGGAGGCCTTGAATGTTTTTTTTTCCCTATCTTTGGATGAAATTAGTGTTGGCTTTGGGTTTTCATTCTTTGCAGTAGAAACACCCATGGTTAAGGCAAATTTGTTGTAGTTTGGGTCTGCAAGCGGAAAACCCATTTACATAGAGAAACTGCACGAAACACTTAGCAGATTCGATAAAGTGGACTTGAAATAATATAAATGTTGCTTTTGGGTCCTCTTGGGTCCGACGTATAAATCGCATCGCATTGGAGGAAGGGAATCGACTTGTGAAATTGCCGAACTTTGATATCGCAACCTAACCGAACCGAAACAGTATAGGGACGATTGGATAGCCTATCGGGTCCACAAAGGCTATCACATCGGAGGTTTGAAGGGGAGGCGGTATATAGTAAAGTGAATATATGGCAATCGCTGATAGCGATTAGAGTTATCGTATCGGACCTCCGCCAAGGGATAGCGTCGATATAAGGGCCTTGCAACTGTCGATCGCCGATATTGCGATTCAATCGGAGCCATCCAATCGGCCAGATCTGGATTTGCGGAAATATTTATATAATCACTTTCCAAAGGGAAAAAAGCTCTGTTTTTGCATTTTTCAAAGGTATTTCGATCCCGAAAGAGAAAAGCATCGTTTAAGCCTTTTGACAGGCATTTAGGTTCTGAAAGGGAAAAAGGCATAGTTTTCAAGCCAAATGGTTGTTCGGCGGGGTGATTGTTGGGTTTTATAGATCCAACTGTGGATTAATTAAACCATTGTTTTACGTCTGCATCATTTGTGTTATCAGAGCAGAAGAGAGGGTTGTTTGCAGCAAAAATTCCGCCAAGGAGAGGCATCAGTCGAGGAAGACCTGAGGCAAACACAGTTCTACTAGAAGAGGTCCGAAGTCTGCGTGTGAGAATGGAGACAATTGAGAAAGCCCAGAAAAGAGCACCTCATGAGGGAGATGAGAGCTCTTCAGAAGAATCTGCTGAGGAGGAAAGAGAGGAAGACAATGAAACTACTAAATTCATCAAGATGCTGGCGAAAGTAGGAGGAAAACCTAAGGTGAAAATCCCTATGTATGAAGGGTGTCTGAATGCAGAGGAACTAATGGATTGGATCAGATCCATAGACAAGTACTTTGATTATGAAGAGGTTGATGAGAAGAAGATGGTAAAGGTTGTAGTCACCAAATTGAAGGGTCATGTGGCTATCTAGTGGGGCGAGGTACAGACATCAAGAACGAGGAAACAGAAACCAAGATCAAGCAATGGGGAAAAATGGTAAGTAAACTAAAAGCCAAGTTTTTGCCTAAAGACTATCATTTGAATCTTTTTAAGCAATTGAAAAATTTAAGGCAAAAAGGAATGTCTGTTAAGGAATATACAGAAGAATTTTATAGATTGAATATTAGGGCAGGACATGTAGAAGATGACATGGAAAAAGTAGCTATATATATCAATGGATTAAGGTATGAGATATAAGATGAGATTAGCTTTTTAAGTTTGAAAACTATTGAAGATGCCTATCAATCAAGTTTGAAGGCAGAGGAGAGGATATTGAGAAAGCAGAATCAGAGGAATAGAGGAAGGAGCTCAGTGAGAGGTAGAGGAGCTACCAGATCCAGAGGACAATAGCATCCGCATGAAGCAGGAAGCTCAAGTAGCAAACCACCATAGAGGGGTGAAGCTAATAAAGGATGATTTGCACCCAGAGGAAGAGGGCGAGGAAGAGATGTTTGGTGTTATACATGTGGAGAGTGGGGACATATGTCATGGTACTGTCCTCATAATAAACGAGCAAATCAAAGTAATGCAAATGTGGCTGATGAAAAGCTAGAACCACCTCAACTTATGGAGAAAGAAGAACCCCCTGAAGAAGTTGAATCATTGTTATTAAGAAGAACTTTGCTTAGAACATAGAAGGAGACTGGAGAACCTACGCAGAGGAAGAACTTGTTCAGAACCACCTGTAAATCAAAAGGTAAGTGTTGTAAAGTAATAATTGACAGTGGAAGCACTGACAATCTTGTGTCCACAGAGATGGTGGATAAGCTTGGGTTAGCAGAGACATAACATCCTACACCCTACAGAGTTTCTTGGTTACAGAAGGGGCGTCAAGTCATTGTGATAGAAAAATGCAATGTTGAGATACAAATTGGTACGTATAAAGATGTGATTTTATGCGATGTAATGCCCATGGATGTATGTCATATATTATTGGGGAGACCGTGGCATTTTGATCGGAAAGCGATTCATGACGGGAGGAGAAACACCCACACCATGGAAAAGGATGGAATTAAGCACACGTTATTGCCATTGAAGAATGATGTTGATAAAGGTACGCCTAGAAATAGTATTATGTTGATAAGTGGAAAAGAATTGCTACAGGAGGTAGTGAAAAGCGAGGAGTTGCATTTTGCTATAGCAGGAAGGCCAAAGGTAATCTTAACTTCCACAAATTTAGATGATCTTCCAGAAGAAGTTAAAGTTATGTTAGATGATTTTGTTGATATCATTGTGGATTAATTACTTAATGCATTACCACCGATTAGAAGTATTAGCCATCATATCGATCTAATACCAGGGGCAAGCTTACCAAATAAAGTTGCGTATAGGCTAACTCGTCAAGAAAACGCAGAAGTTGGAAGGCAAGTATAGGAGCTGATGGATAAGGGGCTAATTAGAGAAAGTCTTAGCCCATGTGCTGTACCAACAGTACTCAGTCCGAAGAAAGGAGGGGAATGGCGCATGTGCACGGATTCCAGAGCTATCTACAAGATCATAATAAGGTACAAATTTCCTTTGCCACACATGGATGATTTAATGGACTGTTTAAGTGGATCCAAATACTTTACTAAGATAGATTTGAAGAGTGGGTATCATCAGATAAGATTTCGAGAAGGTGATGAATGGAAAACTGCATTCAAAACAAATAGTGGATTTTATGAGTGGTTAGTGATGCCTTTTGGACTCACTGATGCACCCAACACATTCATGAGGTTAATGAATGAAGTCTTGAAGGAGTATGCAGGTAAATTTGTTATTTTTTACCTTGATGATATTTTGATTTTTAGTGAAAGTAAAGAGGAGCATTTAGAACATATTAAGTTGGTCTTAAGAACTCTGAAAAAAGTGAAACTACTAATAAATTTGAAGAAGTGTAGTTTCATGAAGGAGGAGCTGGTGTACTTGGGATTTGTAGTTTCTAAAGTAGGCTTGAAGATGGATCCGGAAAAATTCCAAGCAATTTGGAACTAGCCTACTCCCAGAAGCATATTTGAGGTAAGAAGCTTCCACGGACTTGCAAGTTTTTACAGAAAGTTTATAAGAGGTTTTAGTCAAATTTGTGCACCAATCCTTGAGACAATCAAGGAGATCAATCAGCCATTTCGATGGATAGAAGCAGCAGACATAAATTTTGACTTTCTAAAGAAGAAAATCACAGAAGAGCCAATTTTAGCATTGCCTAATTTTGAGAAAGTCTTTAAAGTAGAAACAGATTCTAGTGGGGTAGCAGTTGGTGCAGTTTTGAGTCAGGAGCAAAGGCCAATAGCATATTTCAATGAGAAATTGAATGATGCAAAGAAGAAATAATCTTCTTATGATAAGGAGTTTTATGATATTGTGCAGGCTTTGAAAAAGTGGAGACATTACTTTCCAAAAGAATTCATATTATATTCAGAGAATCATGCCTTACAGTTTATCAATAACCGGCCGAAGCTGAATCAGAAGCATGCCAAGTGGGTAGAATTTTTGCAGAGTTTTACTTTTGTAATAAAGCATAATAGTGGTAACTCTAATAAAGTAGCAGATGCATTGAGCAGAGTAAGTTTTATTATGCAAGAGTTCAAAGAGGGTGTTGTAAGATTTGAGGAAATGATTGAAATGTACAAGGATGATGAAAATTTCAGAGATATCTACACAATAGTTCAAAATCCAATGAGCCATAACAAAAGTCAGTGGATGGACTACCTCATTCAAGGAGGCTTATTATTTAAAAGCAACAAGTTGTGTATTCCCAAATGTTCCATGAGGGAAAGCATAATTAAAGAGAAACATAGTGCAGGGTTATCTGGTCATTTTGGACAAGATAAAACCTTCGCTTAGGTGAATGCTTTTTATTATTGATTGAAAATGCAAACTGATGTTAAGAAGTTTGTTGAGAAATGTAGGATATGTCAGCATGCAAAAGGAAGGAGTTAGAATGCAGGTCTGTATCAGCCATTGCCAATACCAGACCGACCATGGGATGTAGTCAGCATGGATTTTGTTCTAGGATTACCAAAATCCCAATGAGGAAATGATTCTATTTATGTTGTAGTAGATAGATTTTCTAAAATGGCACATTTCATAGCATGTAGGAAAACTAGTGATGCAACACACATAGCTAATTTATTATTTTCAGAGATTGTGAGATTGCATGGGTTACCTGTAAGTATTGTATCTGATCGAATACCAAGTTTGTAGGGCATTTCTGAAGGACACTTTGGAAGAAACTGGTAGCTAACCTCAGTTTTAGTTCAGCATACCATCCTCAAATAGATGGATAAATTGGAGTAGTGAACAAGAGCTTGGGGAATATATTAAGGAGTTTAGTATATCAGAATCCCAAACAGTGGGATTTGGCACTAGCTCAAGCTGAGTTCGCTTACAATGATACTCCAAACCGAAGCACTCGAATGAGTCCATTTCAAATTGTCTTTGGAATGCACCCAAGAGGTGTGTATGAGCTCAGGAATTTGGGAAAACAGGAAACCATGAGTGCAAGTGCTGGAGAATTTACAGAACATATGCAGAGATTACAAGAAGAAGTCAAGAGCAAATTGCAGGAAAGCAGTAAAAAATACAACAAATGATAGATCTGAAAATAAGAGAAAAGGAGTTCCAAGTAGGCGATTTAGTAATGGCATATTTGAGGAAAGAGAGATTTCATACTAAAACTTACAACAAGCTAAAAATGAAAAACATAGAACATTGTAAAATTATAAGAAAATTTTCAGCCAATGCATATGAGATTGAGATACCAGAAGGGATTGGAATATACCTTGTATGAAGAAGATACCTCTAAAACAGGTTTTGATTAACTAATAAAAGAAGCCATGAGAATGGTCATGTATATATTTTATTCTTCTTTGTGTTTTTTTTGTGGTAAAAAAAAATGTAAATGCTAAGAAAAATAACATAATAAATGGAAGAGATAATAAAAGGGTACATTACATAACATACAATATATAGTATAATCCAAAACATGTAAAACATATAATGTATGGCCTTATAATCTCTACGTTTAAAATGAGCAAACTTTAAATAGTAAACTATATTATAGTACATGGGAGTAAGATCTTAAAACAAAGAACATAAGTGGTGAATTTGAAGGTTCTTCACCAAATCAACTCCCATGCATTGAAATGCATTGCAAAACTTATGACGTGGGAATTAAATAATTCAACTACTGAATCATAAGAAATTGATGAGATTGTTTGAGTGATGTGATCTTTGCTTCCAATTATAAGAATAAAACAAGCATCATAAATGTATATTGTTCCAAAATCCATAACACGAATGTTATTCACTATGAAAATGTCAAAACTTTATATTGACAGGGACTCCTCGAATATCACATTAGAGATTATATTCAATGGTGAACTGAATAATACATTTGACAATTGGCATATAGAAACGTCTGACTGGTGCTCTCTCCATGAAGTTACACCTTGAGATTTCAAAACCTCATCTCATTTATGGCTTGTATACTCAGTTGTTGGCTCTAACCACCATTGGGCATAATTCAAACCGTGTTAAATCAAGGATCTATTATTACAACTAACTTATTTCTAAGGGATTGTCATGGATCTGAGAGATGCTACCATTGATTTCACCAGAAAAGTTTGATCGTCAACGAATACGTTGGTGGAGATATGCATTCTCTGCAACAATAGCTGAGTGTACTTGGACGCAGTCTGAAACAGCACGGTGTCGAGCAAATGCAGGGTGGCGACAGAACAATGATACCATTGGCATGGATAGCAGAGTGTACTTCGAAGCTAGTCTGGAAAATCACAAATGCAATATGGCGGTAGAAACAATAATGACAGAATAAGAGCCAAACCTCATCAACCAATCAACATGTAATAAAATAAAATAAAATTATTAGAAAGAAATAAATTAATTTTATTTATAAAGTTAACTTTATAACTTGGTCTTTAATTTTTAGGTCAAACGGGCATTTTCAAATGCGTTGTACCCTGCGGCTGCAGGGATAACAACAAGATACAAGGTAAAATCAATTTTAAAATTGTCATTTGAAGTTATTATGCAGTTTGTTTACTATTTAAAGCGTGGAGTAAATTAACATTTTTTCAAATTGTTGTTCGAAACCATGAATGTTTTTTGTATTCAAATTTTAAATCAGTGAATCATAAGTATCTTCTTGTATCTTTATTTTCTGTGAAATGTGTTTCACTTCCAATGTTATCATATATTATGGAATTTTATTTAATGAATTTTTGGCATATCATGTGTGTTCCTGACATACTAAACAACATTTGACTCCATATTTGAAAATATCTCTAAAAATAACATTATTTAACCCCCTACTAATACGAACCCAATGCACTTTCCCAATTTGACATATCATGTGTGTTCGTGACATACTAAAAACTACCCTTAATTTGACTACATATTTGAAAATATCTCTAAAAGTAACATTATTTAACCCCCTACTAATACGAACCCAATACACTTTCCCAATTTAAAAATCCCCTACTTCCACAAAATATTGTAGGTATCTATTTTTTCATTAATTTTTTTTATACCCCTTTATATTTTTTCATTAATTTTGAACTCCATTTTTTATATCTATCAATATAAAAATTATTTGGGGCATATTATATGCTCAATATATTATGTCATTTTTTCTTCAATATATATCCCCCAATATGAACACCCGTCGTATGGTATTTCTCCCCAGTGAAGCCACCATGCCATGCACCCTACACAACATATTGAAAATCAAAATATCATGTATTCATCTTTATCTCAAATCCAAGATGAAAAAAACACATATATAGAAAAAAACCGAATACAGATATTTCCAAAGACAACAACCATGCTGAAACACGACCCTATGGCGAAATTGAAATGAAAAAAATCTCCAAAATTTATATAACGGATAACAAACACCTGATCCATTATAGACATAAACATACATGTGCCAGCAACAATGATGGCTTGGCACCATTTCTCATCTTAAGCATCTCTAGTGGTGAAAACCCCAATAGTAATGGTATGGGTGGTTCCATGCTTGTCAAAATGTAGCCATCTAAGTCCAATTCCAGCTTCCCTACCAAAATCTTGAAGGACTCAATCATTTTCTCCTCATCCTCCTCTCAAGATTGCTTGGCTCGTTCAGCTACTTCGGCCATTTTCTGCTTAACAGATTCTTTCGTCTTGATTGCCTTTTGTGCCATTTCACAAAATTTTTCCTTACCTGCTCCTAGGCTTGTTCTAGGGTTTGATTCCCCTTAGCCTCCCAAGCCTCTTAGGCTCAATGGATTGCTTCAAAAAAATAAGAATTTTATGCTTTTGAATAGGCCATACGATGCCAGAAAAACCATGCGTTGTCAAAACCAAGAGTCCAAAAACATTTAGTAATTTGATTGAGTTAAAATGTTTAGATCACATAAATAATGATAATATAACAAGGCATACATCTCTTCCATTCTGGGTTGGAGAACACCTCTAGATGCAACGAGTCAAAATGCAAGACATTACAACATCTCTTCCATATGGATGTCGCTTCTCTCAGAGCAATAAAATTATTTTAGAATATTATAAGGAGGCTAAATCCCTACCATACACTTAATAATTATTGATAATTAAATTAAAATTATATAAGCCTCATTCCAAAATAGGAATGCCTATGAACATAACTAGTGCATCCATATAAATAAAATGACTGGTAAATGTAGTAAGCATCAAAACACTTCCTTTATGATACATTTCACCTTGCTAAAAAAATCATCAAAAGTAGCTAAACTATAACTTTATTAGTACTATTATCATTATTTATAAAAATAATAAATATATAAAAATATATATATATATATATATATATATATATATATATATATATATATATATATATATATATATTTAGAAAAACATAGAACAAGATTCTCAACCATGTATATTCAACCCCATTTTACCACGGAGATTCTTAATATATAAAAGACTTTGTTACAATATAATGGGACAGTACCATGGCTTATCAATACCACATGCCAAAAAATCACAACTCGTTTCTTTTGACACTTGTTCATATGACATTTTTAATTAATTAATTTAATTAAAAGGATAAAAATGACATAACTACCTTGGAGATAAAACTCAACATTTGATTTGTGCATAGTACTATGAATATTCCATGAAATTTTAATCCATATCATCCACCTAATAATTATTGATAATTAAATTAAAATTCTAACCTATTGACTTAAGTAATAGTATTCATACTATTATTACAAGAAATATTATTAATAATAACACTATAAATAGTACTAATAATAAACTTAATAGTATTATAGTTATAATAATAATATTAAAGTATTAATGTTAAAAGTATTAATAATAAAATTGATAGTATTAAAACTATTGTTAATAATAGTAGTATTAATAATAATAAAGTATAAAATAACAATAATAATAATAGAAGAATATAATAAATAGATAAAGTAGTTACCAGATGGGGTGAAAAACATCATTGAAGTGTGGGAAGGGATGACTTGGTTGCCATCACCCCCCTCGAGTGGGAGGCATCATGGTCCCAACCACTGCATGACTCACACTCATTACCTTGATGATCCACGACACGCTCAACACCATTACCTAGTTAATGACTTTGGGTGGCATTCGAGAGAATTCTCTTGATGATAGCATGGTGAGTTATAATATGGGTTGGCGAAAGAATACCATTCTCGTCCTTGTCGAGTTGTGCTCATACCTTTCACTCTAGTAAATTCCTCCACACAGACCTAGTTTCTGCTTCTGCATTGTTGTTTCCATTTTATTGAGGGGACATGATCAAGTCCTCTTGACTTGACCTCCCCATTGAGGTTAGTATTTGGCTCTTGCCTAATAAGAAAAATGGAATTTTAGAGATTTTAACTAGGGTGGTTTTTGGGTTGCATTTAGGTACTCTGGAGAGGATGTATGTTGCTCTAGGCATGGAGCACCCTTGTAATTGTTAGGTTGCATGGAAAGGCTACCAAGTCCTTACACCCCATCTATCATGGGGGCCACACTTAGGGATGCGTTGGAACTCAGGCATTTCAATGAACTAATTCTATTTGCATTGAGTTTTACATTTATTATGGTTGCTACATTTAGATGTCAGTGAAGATGTCCTCATTTTTGGAACATATCCTAGTTTGGTATAGGGGCAGGCTCACTCTTTGCTTTGTGTCACTATGGATAGTTTTCCACTTTTCTTATTTGTTTATTGGTATTTGCTCTAGTATGAATTCTAAGCCTTTGAAGGTTAGCTTTTCCCTAATTGGAGTTTCTCTTCCACAATTGTCACTACCTTGGGAAGGTTCTCTCCCTCTCTCTCTCTCTCTCTCCTATATTTCTTGACTATTTCCTCCCTTGCTTGAGCTCTTAAAGACCCCACTTCCTTGTCTCTTGTTCGTTGCACCTTTAGGGAATCTTCCTATGCATCCACCCTCTCACGGTCACCTTCACTCCTCCTTGCCTCCTCTACCATGCCATGACAAAGAGCATGGAGTTGTCATGGTTTCTCCAACAAAGTGGAAGGGAGCACAAGAGCTCATCTTCATGCTCACAATGTGGCCCGTCGCTATCAAATCTACATTCCTAAGAATATTCAACAAGAAAATGATCGTACTTCAACAAAGGTTCTTGCTAATAGGGATAAACTTATTGATGAAGAGCTATTGGCATCAATTCCTGAATGGGTCCCTGGTCTGGGTCACAACCAAGCACACAAAATCTAGTACCTATGCACCATTTAGATTTATAAGAACATCAAGGTACTTCTCATCAAAGTTATTATGGAGTGTAATGAGACTAAAAGAGAAATTCTGCTACATTTGGATGAGCTCCAAATCATGTACATAGATATGGGCCTCAAACATAGGGATATAACTCTCAGGCCAACTTAGATCAAAACCATTCTAAATCATGGAAAAGGTCCATCTTTGCCATGAACCTTAACTCAACCCATTGGCATCTCCTTCTCTTCTTGAATAGCTCTTGTTGCCTACAGTCTTGCTAGTTTAATTTCCAATCTAGGCAATTATATGTTACCAGTTTAAAGTTTTGGGAAGCCATAGTTTTTTGCTTATGATCATAATTTTAATGTATATGCTATCAACAATATAGATGTTAGTAGACTTACCAACAATTAGTTCAACTAGTTCTCGTTTTTTCTTACAATTTGCACAAAATATCTTCTTTTTTTTCCAATGTTCTGGTTTCCCTAATGGCAAGCCAATGAGGTAAATGAGTGGTTATTGATGTAATATTTTTCATTGAGCCATAAAAGCTGCTTAATTTTAAAATAAAAGGATAAATTAGTAATATTAGTAAATACTACTAAATTGATAGACTAGAACAATAAAATACTAGTAGTGGTATATAATATAAAAGTATAAATAATCAAGTTGACAAAGAAAGGAGAAAGACACCAAACCAAACTATTTGGAAAACATGAATCAACACAAGAAAGGGAAACAATATAAAACAAATCATTAATAAGAGAAGAAAAAAAAATAAGAGTTAAAACAAGCACAGAGAAAAAAAGAAACAATCAGAAAAATCAAGGCCATAAAGAAGAGAGAAAGAAAAGGGACACAAAGAACATGAAGAAAAGAAAACCCTAAAGAAAGTAAAAACAAGAGGGCCAAGAAAAGGAAGAATAAAAAAAGGAGCCAAGCAAAGAAGGAGAAGATTAGGGAACTGATCATTCATATGTTAAGGAGAAATTAAGCAACTATGGTGCTTTTATCTTTGGCTTTGAAATTCATTACACTCTCAAACTAAATAGCTTGGTTTGTGATATGGTATGGTGCATTATCTATATGAATGTATTGAATCAATTGCAAGTAATGAACGTCCAGGAAACCCTACTTATAGTGTACAGAGCCACCCTAGTCTTCTCACAATTTCTTAGGATGTGCTAACCCATGAACCACTTTCCCAACTTGCATTTAAGTCTATAAGTAATGGTTTACACATATAAAAAAAGAACAATCTTATTTCTTTTCTTTTTCCTTCCAATTCTTTCAAATTAGAAATAAAATCTCCACCCTAACACGTTGCAATGATGAAAGGAATTCTATTACACATTAGATATTATCATCAAGGAGAGTATATTTCTAGGTTATGGATGCAAGGAGGAGGTAACCATATAATTTTGAGGTCCAAATCCACACTAACTTAGTACAGTGAAAAAACTAGAACATATGCTTACATGTTTCGTATTTATGGTAGACAAAGCATTTAGATTAGAAACTCAAATATAATTAAGGAATTTTCCAAGAGGAAGGCTACGTAGAAGCAAGGACAAAGAAAACATGGTTTTTTGTGTTAAATTAAATCTTTCCACATTCTATATATCTAGAAAAGCTAGGAAGACTACTTAGAGGCCACCCTTTAGAGTTTGTTTAACATGACATCATTGATAACCTCGGGGTTGAGTCATTGTTACCCATAACAAGGATTGTATTTCTAAAACCTTTTGATTGATTCCACCCTCGGTCTTTCCACCAAGTAGTTGGATTGGGCATGCCTAACTTAGAAACAAGTCATCTAAGACTAACGTTTGATTTTTCTCAATGTAGGCTTATTTGACATAACTAAAGATTTGTTTCCAACATGTTCCATGGCTTCAATTAATGTGTGTAATCCTCAAAGAGATCACTTCTTTCACAATGTTCTTTTTCAAACAAAGCCTTCATTGAGACTGAGCTATTTCTTCCAAGGATTTATCTTCATATTGGATTAGAGGAGACCACTAGATGTAATGCACCAAAATGAGTCATTTCTCTTGGAAAGGTGATGTTTTATAGCCTCGAAGGCCTTCTAAATACTTTGAACTACAAAGGTACCTTGGATTTCGACTTTGGTCAGAGTTCACAACAACAAGGTATACTATTTGGCATTCCATAGTCTCTTTTTACCTAACAGGGTTCCTTGCAAGATGCAATTGCATTGGAGAACTTTCTAGTACTCTTAACCCTCATACCTCCACAATGTGAACCTCATACTGTACACAAAAATCTTGAGCTTTTTTGAAAGAACAAATCATCCATAACCTACCCCACTTCTTAGGGTTGCAATAGAACCTCTAGTTGGCTTGATTAAATCCTAGTTTTCCTTGTAGGTTGGTTGAGAGAAAGTCTTGAAGACAATTCTCTAGCCATTAATATGCAATAATATATGGAATTCAACATGAATACTAGTACATGAATGAACAATAGATAACACCTTTGAGAAAATATGGAATCTAGAGAATCCACTTATAAATTTTATTAGTTAATTGTTGCAATACCACCCGTTAAAGGGATTTCAACAAATTTTAGAAGGAAAAGGTGATCATTAGGAACTTAAAGGCCTAACCATGTTGAATCCATGACAATAATAGATTGGATAGCCAACCAAGAATTCCTTCCTACTCCAACCTATAACATTATGTTTTCGTCATTTGCAAATGATGCAGGCGCATTGGGACTTAGCCAACAATGTGAAAGCTTGTTCACATGTTGTGGCTAAACCGGTCGAAATTCATTGACCGATTAGTCAAAAATAGGTTTTTACTGAGAGGGTTGGATCTCTCAAGGAATTAGTTAGAATTCATTATTGTAATAAGTTAGAGACTGACTTATTTTAGATTCAGAGATAGAGGTTTTTGCATAGGTGTGAGAAAGAGCTAAGAAATAGAAGATTTGTTGTAAGATCTATTAAGAATAAAGATTTTGTTGTTAGATATTGTTAGAGTAATATTCGATTGATAAAAGAGAGGAAAAATATAATGAGAGGAGAGGATTAAGGAGTGGAGTTAGTGGAGCAAGAGTAAGACAACGTGGATTGTATTTTTTTTGAGACAGAGGTATTCATTTTGTGTAATCAGGCCAAGGTCGAGACTCTGTAATGTTATGAGTGAAATTAATTTCGTGTGCATAATTTCATAAATGGCCCATGGAGGCCTTGAATGTTTGTTTTTCCCTGTCTTCGGATGAAATTGGTGTTGGCTCTGTGTTTTCATTCTTTGCAATAGAAACACCTGTGGTTAAGGCAAATTTGGTGTAGTTTGGGTCCTCAAGCGGAAAACCCATTTACACAGAGAAACTGCACGAAACACTTATCGGATTCGATAAAGAAGACTTGAAATAATATAAATGTCGCTTTTGGGTCTTATCAGGTCTGACATATAAATCGCATCGCATCGGAGGAAGGGAATCGGCTTGTGAAATCACCGAACTCTGATATCGCAACCTAACCGGATCGAAACAGTATAGGGACAACTGGATAGCCTATTGGGTCCACAAAGGCTATCGCATCGGAGGTTTGAAGGGTTGGAGGTATATAGTGAAGCAGATATATGGCAATCATCGATAGCGATTAGAGTTATCGCATCGGACCTCCGCCAAGGGATAGCGCCGATATAAGGGCCTTACAACTGTCGATCGTCGATATTGCGATTCAATCTGAGTTGTCCGATCAGCCAGATCTGGATTTGCGGCAATATTTATATAATCTCTTTCCAAAGGGAAAAAAACTCTATTTTTGAATTTTTCAAAGGTATTTCGGTCCCGAAAGAGAAAAGAATTGTTTAAGCCTTTTGACAGGCCTTTAGGTTCTGAAAGGGAAAAATGCATAGTTTTCAAGCCAAAGGGGTGTTCGGCAGGGTGATTGTTGGGTTTTATAGATCCAACTGTGGATTAATTAAACCATTGTTTTCCGTTTGCGTCATTTGTGGTATCAGAGCAGAAGAGAGGGTTGTTTGCAGCGAAAATGCTGCCAAGGAGAGGCATCGGTCGAGGAAGACCTGAGGCAAACACAGTTCTACTAGAAGAGGTCCGGAGTCTGCGTGTGAGAATGGAGACAATTGAGACAGCCCAGAGAAGAGCACCTGGTGAGGGAGATGAGAGCTCTTCAAAAGAATCTGTTGAGGAGGAAAGAGTAGAAGACAATGAAATTGCTAAAGTCAACAAGATGTTGGCAAAAGTAGGAGGAAAGCCTAAGGTGAAAATCCTTATGTATGAAGGGAGTCTGAATGCAGAGGAACTAATGGATTGGATTAGATCCATAGACAAGTACTTTGATTATGAAGAGGTTGATGAGAAGAAGATGGTGAAGTTTGCAGTCACCAGATTGAAGGGTTATGCGGCTATCTGGTGGGACGAGGTACAGACATCAAGAACGAGGAAAGGAAAATCCAAGATCAAGCAATGGGACAAAATGGTAAGTAAACTGAAAGCCAAGTTTTTACCTAAAGACTATCATTTGAATCTTTTTAAACAATTTCAAAATTTAAGGAAAAAAGGAATGTTTATTAAGGAATATACAAAAGAATTTTATTAATTGAGTATTAGGATAGGACATGTAGAAGATGAGATGGAAAAAGTAGCTAGATATATCAATGGATTAAGGTATGAGATACAAGATGATATTAGCTTTTTAAGTCTGGAAACTATTGAAGATGCCTATCAATCAAGTTTGAAGGCAGAGGAGAAGATATTGAGAAAGCATAATCAGAGGAATAGAGGAAGGAGCTCAATGAGAGGTAGAGGAGCTACCAGATCCAGAGGACAACAACATCCACATGAAGCAGGTAGCTCAAGTAGCAAACCACCATAGAGGGGTGAAGCTAACAGAGGAAGATTCACACCCAGAGGAAGAGGGCGAGGAAGAGATGTTCGGTGTTATACATGTGGAGAGTGGGGACATATGTCATGGGAATGTCCTCATAATAAACCAGCAAGTCAGAGGAATGCAAATGTGGCTGAGGAAAAGCCAGAACCAACTTGACTTATGGAGAAAGAAGAACCCCCCGAAGAAGGTGAATCACTGTTATTAAGAAGAACTTTGCTTAGAATAGAGAAGGAGACCTGGAGAACCTGCGCAGAGGAAGAACTTGTCCATAACCACCTGTAAATCAAAAGGTAAGTATTGTAAAGTAATAATTGACAGTGGAAGCACTGACAATCTTGTGTTCATAGAGATCGTGGATAAGCTTGGGTTAGCAAAGACAGTACATCCTACACCCTACAGAGTGTCTTGGTTACAGAAGGGGCATCAAGTCATTGTGACAGAATAATGCAATGTTGAGATACAAATTGGTACGTATAAAGATGTGATTTTATGATATGTAATGCCCATGGATGTATGTCACATATTATTGGGGAGACCGTGGCATTTTGATCGGAAAGCGATTCATGAAGGGAGGAGAAACACCCACACCATAGAGAAGGATGGAAGTAAGCACACGTTGTTGCCATTGACGAATGGTGCTGATAAAGGTATGCCTGGAAATAGTATTATGTTGATAAGTGGAAAATAATTGCTAGAGGAGGTAGTGAAAAGCGAGGAGTTGCATTTTGCCATCATGGGAAGGCCAAAGGTAATCTTAACTTCCACAAATTTAGATGATTTGCCTAAAGGAGTTAAAGTTCTGTTAGATGATTTTTCTGATATCATTGTGGATGAATTACTTAATGCATTACCACCGATTAGAAGTATTAGCCATCATATCGATCTAATACTAGGGGCAAGCTTGCCGAATAAAGCTGTGTATAGACTAACTCCTCAAGAAAACATAGAAGTTGGAAGGCAAGTATAGGAGCTGATGGATAAGGGGTTGATTATAGAAAGTCTTAGCCCATGTGTTGTACCAACAATACTCAGTCTGAAGAAAGGAGGGGAATGGTGCATGTGCACAGATTCCAGAGCTATCAACAAGATCACAATAAGGCACAGATTTCCTTTGCCACGCATGGATGATTTAATGGAATGTTTAAGTAGATCCAAATACTTTACTAAGATAGATTTGAAGAGTGGGTATCATCAGATAAGAATTCAAGAAGGTGATGAATGGAAAACTGCATTCAAAACAAATAGTGGATTGTATGAGTGGTTAGTGATGCCTTTTGGACTCACTGATGCACCCAGCACATTCATGAGGTTAATGAATGAAGTCTTGAAGGAGTATGCAGGTAAATTTGTTATTGTTTACCTTGATGATATTTTGATTTTGAGTAAAAGTAAAGAGGATCATTTAGAACATCTTAAGTTGGTCTTAAGAACTCTGCAGAAAGAGAAACTACTAATAAATTTGAAGAAGTGTAGTTTCATGAAGGAGGAGCTGGTGTACTTGGGATTTGTAGTTTTAAAGCGGGCTTGAAGATGGATCCGGAGAAAGTCCAAGCAATTTGGAACTGGCCTACTCCTAGAAGCATATTTGAGGTAAGAAGATTCCACAGACTTGCAAGTTTTTACAGAAAGTTTATAAGAGGTTTTAGTCAAATTTGTGCACCAATCCTTGAGACAATCAAGGAGATCAAACAACCATTTCAATGGATAAAAGCAGAAGACAAAAAATTTAATTTGCTAAAGAAGAATATCATAGAAGAGCCAATTTTAGCATTGGCTAATTTTGAGAAAGTCTTTCAAGTAGAAACGGATTCTAGTGGGGTAGTAGTTGGCGCAGTTATGGGTCAGGAGCAAAGGCCAATAGCATATTTCAATGAGAAACTGAATAATGCAAAGAAGAAATATTCTTCTTATGATAAGGAGTTTTATGTTATTGTGCAGGCTTTGAAAAAGTGGAGACATTACTTGATTCCAAAATAATTCATATTATATTCAGACAATCATGCCTTACAGTTTATCAATAACCGGCTGAAGCTGAAGTAGAAGCATGCCAAGTGGGTAGAATTTTTGCAGAGTTTTACTTTTGTAATAAAGCATAAGAGTGGTAAGTCTAATAAAGTAGCAGATGCATTGAGCAGGGTAAGTTTTATTATGCAAGAGTTTAAAGAGGGTGTTGTAGGATTTGAGGAAATGATTGAAATGTACAAGGATGATGAAGATTTCAGAGATATCTACACAATAGTTCAAAATCCAATGAGCCATAACAGAAGTCAGTGGATGGACTACCTCATTCAAGGAGGCTTATTATTTAAAAGCAACAAGTTGTGTATTCCCAAATGTTCCATGAGGGAAAACATAATCAAAGAGAAACATAGTGGAGGGTTATCTAGTCATTTTGGACAAGATAAAACCTTCACTCATGTGAATGATTTTTATTATTGGCTGAAAATGCAAATTGATGTTAAGAAGTTTGTTGAGAAATGTAGGATATGTTAGCATGCAAAAGGAAGGAGTGAGAATGCAGGACTGTATTAGCCATTGCCAATACCAAACCGACCATGGGATGTAGTCAGCATGGATTTTGTTCTGGGATTACCAAAAAGCTAGAGAGGAAATGATTCTATTTATGTTGTAGATAGATTTTCTAAAATTGCACATTTCATAGCATGTAGGAAAACTAGTGATGCAACACACATAGCTAATTTATTCTTTTCAGAGATTGTGAGATTGCATGGGTTACTTGTAAGTATTGTATCTGATCGAGATACCAAGTTTGTAGGGCATTTCTGGAGGACACTTTGGAAGAAACTCGGAGCTAATCTCAGTTTTAGTTCAGCATGCCATCCTCAAACAGATGGACAAACTGGAGTAGTGAACAAGAGCTTGGGGAATATATTAAGGAGTTTAGTATATCAGAATCCCAAACAATGGGATTTGGCACTAACTCAAGCTGAGTTCGCTTACAATGATACTAACTGAAACACTGGAATGAGTCCATTTCAGATTGTCTTTGGAATGCACCCAAGAGGTGTGCACGAGCTCAGGAATTTGGGAAAACAGGAAACCAGGAGTGCAACTGCTGAAGAATTTGCAAAACAGATGCAGAGATTACAAGAAGAAGTCAAGAGAAAATTGGAGGAAAGCAGTAAAAAATACAACAGAGTGTAGATTTGAAAAGAAGAGAAAAGGAGTTCCATGTAGGAGATTTAGTAATGGCATATTTGAGGAAAGAGAGATTTGCTACTAAAACTTACAACAAGCTGAAAATGAAAAAGATAGGACCTTGTAAAGTTATAAGAAATTTTTCAGCCAATGCATATGAGATTGAGATACCAAAAGGGATTGGAATATCCCCCATTTTTAATGTTGTATATTTATATCCATACAAGGAGGCAGAGACAGAATTGCAGGAGGAAACTACAAGAGATGAAGTTCAAACCGTGAACTAGGAGGAATAAGTACCAAAAACAGTCAAGAAAGAAGTTGAAGCTATTTTGGATCAAAGAGTATCCAAGAAAACCAGAAGGAAGACTTATTTCCAATATCTAGTCAAGTGGAAAGGACAGCGAGTGGAAGATTCTAGTTGGTTGACTACAGTAGAACTACAGAAGTATGGAGTAAGTCCTGAAAGCTTGAAGGAAAATTCTTTTCTTCCCCGAGAGTTTGATGCAGGAGCATCAGGACTTAGCGAGCAATGTGAAAGCTTGTTCACATGTTGTGGCTAAATAGGTTGAAATTCATTAACTGATTGGTCAAAAACTGATTTTTACTGAGAGGGTTGGATCTCTCAAGAAATTAGTTAGAATTCATTATTGTAATAAGTTAGAGACTGTCTTATTTTAGATTCGAGATAGAGTTGTTTGCATAGGTGTGAGAAAGAGCTAAGAAACAAAAGATTTGTTGTTAGATCTATTAAGAATAGAGATTTTGCTCTTAGATATTGTTAGAGTAATATTCGATTGATAAAAGAGAGGAAAAATGTAATGAGAGGAGAGGATTAAGGAGTGGAGTTAGTGGAGCGAGAGCAAGACAACGTGGATTGTATTTTTTTTGAGACAGAGGTCTTCATTTTGTGTAATTAGGCCAAGGCCGAGACTCTGTAATGTTATGAATGAAATTAATTTCGTGTGCATAATTACATAAACGGCCCGTGGAGGCCTTGAATGTTTGTTTTTCCCGGTCTTCGAATGAAATTGGTGTTGGCTCTGTGTTTTCATTCTTTGCAGTAGAAACACCCGTGGTTAAGGCAAATTTGGTGTAGTTTGGGTCTGCAAGCGGAAACCCCATTTACACAGAGAAACTGCACGAAACACTTAGCGGATTCGATAAAGCAGACTTCAAATAATATAAATGTCGCTTTTGGGTTTTATCGGGTCCGACGTATATATCGCATCACATCGAAGGAAGGGAATCGGCTTATGAAATCACCGAACTTCGATATCACAACCTAACTGGACCGAAGCAGTATAGGGACGATTGGATAGCTTATCAAGTCCGCAAAGGCTATCGCATCAGAGGTTTGAAGGGGAGGTGGTATATAGTAAAGCGGGGGCAATCGCCGATAGCGATTAGAGTTATTGCATCGGACCTCCGCTAAGGGATAGCGCTGATATAAGGGCCTTGCGACTGTTGATCACTGATATTGTGATTCAATCTGAGCCATCCAATCGGCCAGATCTGGATTTGCGACAATATTTATATAATCACTTTCCAAAGGGAAAAAAGCTCTGTTTTGGCATTTTTCAAAGGTATTTCGGTTCCGAAAGGGAAAAGCATTGTTTAAGCCTTTTGATAGGCCTTTAGGTTCCGAAAGGGAAAAAGGCATAATTTTCAAGCCAAAGGGGTGTTCGGCGGGGTGATTGTTGAGTTTTATAGATCTAACTGTGGATTAATTAAACCATTGTTTTCTGTGTGCGTCAGCAAATTGGAGCTTGAGGCTTCAATCAAGATGTGAAAAAATTCCATGGTGTTGTCCACCAATGTTTTTTCCTCAAAGATGCCAAGAAAAGAGAAGTTAACAACATGTCCATTTTAACCATTTGACTAGTGTTAGGGCCAAGGAGGGGAATAATTTCAACGAGACTATGAGAAGTTTGATGATGAGGAAAGTAGCCTGGAGCCTTTACATCTAGAACACATAAGTTTTGGGCTAGATTGTAGCCATTTCCATCCATTCTAAATAAGCCAACTTCCTCAAAATTAATTACTTGAATAGCATATAAACTCAATGATTCATAATATCAAGTCTTTGTAACTCAAAGAACAAATTGGGCAAAACCAAGTCTCTATAACATGGCCAAGATAAAAGGCCATTCAATGTAGTCATATACTTTTTCAAAGTCTAACTTGATAAATAACATTCCATCCCATGCATATAGCCCATTCCATATTCTTTTAAATAACCACTACATTATTAAGAATACACTTTTTTTGATAAACCTTGTCTTGTTTGTTTAATGATCATATATTGAAGTCACACACAACATCATCTTTAACCAAAATCTTATAAAAAAATAAGAAAATTAATTGGACTCAAACTTAAACAAAAATCTTATAAAAAACAATAACAAAAATAATTAACCTATATTAATAATTTTCTCTAAATTCATTGTTTTTTGAAATAAACATATAAATCTTATATATTTATAAAAAAAATTTAACCTATCAAAGTTCATAAAACCTATAATCATATATATATATATATTCTCTTTAATCACATATTCTTTCCTCTAATTTGAAAAAACATTACCAGCAGCTTCAAATTTCTTGCAGGTTCTTTCCCACCATAAAAAAAACAACTTTAAACTTGAATAAAAATATAACCAAAACGATGTAATTATGGCTAAGCCATTCTCAAATCCTTCATTAAATGAAAATATAACAAAAAAAAAGATGTAACTATGGCTAACACATTCTATTCTCCCTCTTTGTCTCTAATTTAGAGCCCCAAGCTTTGCAGCGGCCATCTTTATCACTCATCTCGAAAAGCTCCCTATTTAACGGGGGCGTGTAGCCTAGTTGAACATGCATAACGATGTAAAATAATTAATATTAAAATTTTGAAGCGTCATGCTCTGTAAAATATTGAAGCGACCTCCAAGTATTTCAGGTCTCTAAAATGTTTAGTTGAAATAGTCATCTCTATTTCATCTACCGTAATAAGGAATGATTTAAAACAGCTAGGTTTATTCTGAATTTGTGTCCAAAAAAACCTAGTGGATACGAAGATGAATTAAAATTTAAAGGGTTCTCCTTCTTATTTGTTTGGTTTAAAGCCATTTTAACCATCCAATTATTTATATATTTTTTTAATTTTCAACCATATTATTTTTATCTTAATATTTGTTTGAATTTGTCTGTGGATTTTTAATTTTTTTGAAAGCTCATGCGGGTGGGTTTTGTCTCTAACTCGTGGATTTTACTTCTCATATACTCTCACCACTCAACTAGTAGCACCATCTCACAATTAGCACCACGAAGATCTCAACTAGTCCCACCATCTCACAATTACCACCACTACTATGTGCAGATAGGGATGGCAGGTCTATTGAATTAATGTTGTAAATGGCTTAGTTCATAAATTTGTTTACATTTTTAGCTGGAATCTATTAAAAAAATTAATCTTTAAATTATTTTTAGTAGAAATAAATTAACATTATAAAAAGACTTTTGAGATATTTAAAATTTTGAAGCTTAATAATTATAAACCAAATTATACAGAAATTTCTGCAAGATAATAGAATAAACTTTAAAGTTTGAAAAACAAAAAAATACACAATTAATATAAAGTATTATAAAATAAATAAATAATTAAAACATAATATGAATTATAAAAATAAATAATAATAAATAAATTTTTTAATTAAATTATTGTGTTATAATCTTATTTTTATTCAAGACATATTTTTATGGAGAAAATTCATATTATATCTATTCCTTAAAATAATTTTAAATAATAATTTTTCATATAACTCTATATTTAAAATAAATTAATAAACATATAATTATAAATAAAAATATTTACATATATATATTAAAAATTAAAATTTTAATAATAATTTATTTTTTTGTAATTATTATATTTCATAATATTATATTTAAATTTAATTATTAATAAAATGACATATTTTTTATGGAAAATTCATATTATATTCTATTACTTTAAAATAATTTTAAATAATAATTTCTCATATAACTCTATATTTAAAATAAATTAATAAAAAAAAAATTAGTACTAAAAAAAGCATGATTTGTATTAATATAAAAGATATTTACAAAAAAGATATTTACATATGAGAAGGTTCTGTAAAGAGCTAATAACATGTTAAGTTTGAGAATTTTGCTATAAGATAGGAAAAAGATCAGGGCCAAGAGGGCCATCATATAAGCATATAGAACAACTCAATTCTCTGGATCATGGTATGTATCAGAAAGATAGACAGATAGTGAGGAGCCAAAAACACATATATATTCCTGACCCATCACTCATATGGGTCATGGGATAGACGACTTACCTATATATGAAAGCAGAAGGGGCTTGATTTTAAAGAAGGCATAAACTAGTAGAAATCTAGGTACCTGGAAGGGTGAAATCTTCTATCAGGTAAATTGAGTCTTGAATTTGTACCTCCATTTTCCATATGCGAGGATCTATTGCAAGGCCCTTCTTTGACAAGTTGTCCGCTTGAGAATTCAGAGACCTATCCACATGGCTAATTGTGAAAGACGTATTACTGTTCAATAACATTTTTATCCTATTAATCCATCCGGTAAGAAAGAGATTCTTGTTTATTAGCTTCCTTGAAGCCAAACCTATTATATTTTTTGAATCCCCATATATTTGCAGCAATTTAATATTCAGGAAAGAGCTAAGCTTTAGAAGGCCCACTAAAATCATTGCCTCGGCCTTATTGTTTGTAACGCATCCACCATGCCAATATATGGAGTAATGTAGATCTTCGGTCATCAATATAAAAACACCACAAGCACACATGCCTCTTTGAGTAGCTCCATCAAAAAATGCCCTTGGGAAACCCATCGACCTTATTGTATGGTTCCTTGGAATATGTGATTTGCCTGAAGACAATTTTTTAGGAATGGAAAAATACATCTAAGTGATCTGTAGTAACAAAGGCATAATTGAATCTTTCTCATCACAGAATATGACATTGTTCCTTTTCTTCCAAACTGTCCGGAAAAGCAAAAGAGGAATTGATCTAAGAGAGACTTTCTGTGAGCTCCACAAGCTTATAGCCTCTTGGACATATGATGAAACCAAAGAAAACTGCAATTTCCTTCCACAACTGATAAGTATATCTGCAAGTGAGAAAAATATGATTACTGTTTTCTTTCCCATTTTTACAAAGGAGACAAATACTAGGACCTGACCAATTTCTTTTTTGGAGATTCTCCCACTTAAAGATTTTGTTATGAAATGCAACCCAGAAAAAATGTATGATTTTATTAGGCACCCTAGTATTCCACAATGATGTGAGAAAAATGTGTTGAAATCGGAGTGGAATGGACCTTGTCAAAACTAAATAAATATCTTTGATTTTTAATAAGTCCTATCTCATAACACCTCTCCATATATCTATTATCAATATTTTAATAAAACTTATACATATATCTATTATCAATATTTTAATAAAATTAAAAATCAAAAT
>APFE031137186.1:0-49185 GCA_000404065.3 Pinus taeda | reverse complement strand
GAACCAATCAGTGAGGAGTTGATCAGGAATCCAAAACTTGATCAACCGGCGACGCCTTCTCCATTCATGTATATGATCGGAGATATGCGTAGCTGTATCCTGCTTAAGAGACGTAAGGAGATGGGTCCATGTCTTGTACCGAATAGGTAACTGAAAGTGAGTAAGGAATGCCATAACCAATGAATTAAAATCCTGAAATGACGCGCGGGTCAATTCAATATACCATTTAGTGGCAGAACCAGTGAGAGTCCTTTGGAAGAGGCGAAGTCGAATCGAATCATCGAGCCATGAATTAGACGAACACCATAAGTGATACGTCATTACATGGGCTTGAGGGTCCTCTCCGGCTTTGCCGTCGAATTTGGGACAATCGCTAAGTATCTTAGTTGGAACTGGTGGCCATTGTGGATTATGCAAAATGGGATCATTTGTTAACTTCGACACATCGGGCAGTTCCAATGTCGCTAGAAATGGTAGCTGCGGGTTGAAAGACATCTGTGGATATGAGGTAGGGCCAGAATTCCACCCAGTTGCTGGTTGCCCCCACTGGCCTTGTCCCGATGGACCAGGCCCAAAAGGGCCTTGTCCAGAAGGATTTTGTCCATAAGGGTTATTTCCGGAACCGGATGGTTGATACTGGTTCTGTCCCCCAGCGCCCCATTTGTTACCATACTGCCCAGCAGGTTGTTGATAATTTTGATACGGGGTGATTTGATTTTGCCCCTGGGGTTGCTGGTATCCATACTGAGCCTGGGAACCCGACGGCATTTGATGAGAAGGTTGGGATTGATACCCACCTGAATAAGGAGGCTGGGATTGATACCCACCTGAATAAGGAGGCTGGGATTGATACCCACCCGAATAAGAAGGTTGGGCCATCTGGCCGGAAGGTTGTCCTGGTTGGATTTGAGACGGACCAAATTTCCCAGAGGGTTGAGCTTGCTGAGCGATGGGCTGCCCTTGCGCAACCGAAGGTTGTCCTTGTAGACGAGATGGTTGATGGGGCTGAGCAGTGGGCTAGCCTTGCTATGCGTAAGGCTGGCCCCCTTGCCCAGAAGGGTAGCCTTGCTGGTTTCCGGGTTGACCTTGCTGACCGTAAGGTTGTCCCGGGTTCCTATAGGGTTGCCCCGAAGGGTATCCCTGCTGGGGCCCAGGTTGTCCTTGCTGAGCATAGGGTTGTCCCAGGTTTCCAAAAGGTTGCCCAAGATATGTATAAGACGGACCACTAGAGGCTAAAGGTTGTCCTTGATAAGGTTGCCCTTGTGAGCCTCTAGGTTGACCTGGGTAGTTCTGGCCATAATACTGCTACCCATGATTAGGCTGCGAGTAGGATCGTTGACCCTGGTAGGGTGGTCCTTGGGATGGCTGTCCTTGACTTGGACGGAACTGGCCACCGCCATATCCGGCGGTACCCCAAGCCACACTCAATGGAACTGAAGCCTCAATATAGGGCTCAGTTGGCAAGGAGATATACAAATGATGATTGACAGGATCATAATAGGGGCCTTGCCCGCCTGGGTTATGGACATTATGCAAGTATTGGGAATATGCCCCCCTGCCGAAATAGCATTAGAAAGAGGTGGGGCACCACTTGTGGAATGGACAACTCTAGCAGCATGTGCCGATGGACCACTTTGTACCGGGCCTCGAGATGGGCCGGCAATAGAAGTCACAGTAGAAGACGCCGTGACGGCACTAGCAACTGGAGTTGATGACGGGACACAAACGGTCAGATTGGTTGGAACTGCTATAACAGCAGTATGGTGAACTTGGGAAACAAATGGTTCCGTAGTAGGGACAATGTTTTGATCCCACATAGAAGAGGAAGTCGTAGAGTTCATAGCATCCCTTAGAGATCTATAGCGTGTCGGCACTGTGATACCGAGAGGCGTAACAGTGTAGGGTGTAGAGATAACTGGGGATGTAGCCGCAATGGGAGTATCAATACTCGAGATAACGGGCGTCCCACTTGACACATGAGATGTATCCTCCATGTCAGAAGAAGCCATCGGAGATGCAACACCAACAGGAGTAGTGGGAAAATCCTCTTCAAAGGGCTCCCAAACAGGGTTCCAAAACAAGTCATAAAGCTCGTCCTCTGGAGCACGAGAGTTCAACGGTTGGATACTCGGAACAATAGGGAGAGTGTCACCACAAACCGGTGTCTCAGGGGCAGCAGAAGATGGAGACCCTTGGTCACTTGGGACGGGAGACGGGATTGACGGATCCGCCAGGATGATCAAACAAAGACCCTAAACAAGCTAACGATAAGAGACCCTACTCAAAACTAAACGCAAACAAGATCTATCAAGGTGAATGTTACCGTGGCCGAATAAATTTTTAAGACATTGGGACACAACTTGACCTTTTCATGTTTTAAGAGTCGAGAAAAGGACAAAAGATGACTCTAGTCACCTTTGAATGTTTAAAGAGACCGAAGTGACAAATGCTCAATAGAGCCTTTTCTTTTACAGAGTCCGAAAAGGATAAAAAAGTGACTGCTCTAGAGAAACTAGGCAAGGGGTTTACCATACAATCCGTAAAACTGCTTATACACCTTGGAAATCATATGAAAACCAAGGACTTTCCGTACTGCAGTCAATCTTCCCGAATGCTGTGTTCGGTGCGTTACGGCTTGTAAGGCAGCAGACACGGCTTCCTATGGATCAAGGATAAAAACCTAGTGGAGTCTCCCCATATATACGCGACGGTACGTGGGAGCCCAAGTCCGTACTAGACCACAATCGAATCACACCAGGAGGAATAACCAAACCTTAGTGCAAGAACAAAAGTGACTAGTTTTAACGACGCCAGAGCACGTCTCTAGCCTAGACCTCTAGAATATGAGCGTTATGTTCCAATGCATTTTTAAGTTCATTCGGTTTATTTTATGGTTGATCTTTAGTTAAGTTTTGATTTCAAGTCCTACCGTATGTGATCTTTCACAATTGCCTAGATGCAAGCTATATGCCAAATAATACCATTTCGTTCGATGAATACTAACTACAAGAAGGTCAAGAATTTTCAATCAAACAAAATGAGCACAACCAATCAAACACCATAATGCAGCTAATGGAAAATAAATAAAACTTTTTCTTTTCAATAATACAAATCAACAAAAAGTTCTATTCCATTAACTATTGAACGCAAAAGAGATTATTTGATTTATTTTGAAAGGCACAATGCACTAGAATGAATTTTGAAAGACAATAACACTGAGTAAAAGAGACAAATTCACTCAATGAGAACACAATGAAATCCAAAGACACTAAAACAGTTCTCCAAATCAAAAGGAAAACAAAGGCTTGTATGAGCTATGTGATCTAAGCTCAAACAAAGCTAGAATGAAATCCAAGCAAGAAAAGCAAGTCACTTGTAAATCAATCAAAAACACTTCAACAATCACTGAACAAGTGCAAAAAACAATCACAAAGTCGACTCGACAATCAAGAAACCCAAAACTCCCATGGAAGGCTTTACACACACGGCCACTAGATGCCCTAGGGTTGAGGTGTGAAATCGATGGAAAGAGGCAAACACCTAAATGGCAAAGGTTAAGAACCAGTCAAACGGGGATCAAACACACTCCAGTAATTGAAAAAGACGTGGCAAAATGTAAATCCAAGCTCAGAAGGCAGGCAAACAAGCGAACTCAAAAGCTAAGAGGCCTGGCGCGACTGTCAGGCTGTAATTCGCGCTAAACAGGGATTGGCAGGGGTTGTCAGTTAGCAACAAGGGCCACTAGCGCGACTGTCAAAGGAAAAACCGCGCTAATGAAGTTTGCCAATTTCAAAAAGAAAACAAGTATTCCAGGGCTCGATTTACAGTATTTAGGTAAGCCAGGAAGCAAGAGGCAACAAGAAGTTCAATCCAAAAAGCTATCCAAGCAAGCAAACAAGAGAAAACCAAAGAGGCAAGACAAACTCCAAATTGTTCAGTCCGTAAACCAAACCAGAGATTGACTGAAGCGGCTTTGATCTACTTCACTACTGCAAAGCAATAATGTTTCGAAGGCTATCTGGCCGTGCTTTAGACTCTGTCTTAAGTTTACAAATTAAACAACAAGCTAAACTCCCCAGCGGATTCGCCAAATTGTTGGAGAGGTCAATCCCCTCTATGGATAGAGGCGATCCCTACTAGCCCAGAACGGGTCTAGCAACAATCAAACAATGCTATCACGCAAGTTCCTAATTGCAAATAAAAGGTAGGTGATGAAGACCTACTTGAGTTCCAACGCTTATGTTCGTAGAAGAGACGTCGCCCACGCTCCTTTGTCTTGGCCGGTCACAATCCTCCACTATCTCCGTAAATGGACACCTGCACACAAAGAGAACAACACAAACACAAGCGTGAAATCTAATATATGCAATTATACATCAGTTAGGAAGGATATAATTCAACATCAACCATTACAAGTACAATGAGAATGGAACCATAATGATATTCATCTATTATTAATAATCAACAAAGGAGAATACAACCAGTGTCCTGACGTCAAGTCCTCCTTTGGCTGGGTGCTCAGATACACAAGTCTTGCAAAGCTTGAAGGGATGAGGGACAAGCCTCTCACTTTTTGGTGACAAGATCTCCTTGCTTGGGTAAAGCCTTATGGACACAAAGAAGGCTCTTGCAACTCTAATCCCTCGATATATTCCTTTCAGCACAAGTATTGCCACTAGAATCAGAACTAGCTTGCTCAAGCCATGGAGACAAGCTTTTATAGAGGAAAAGGAAGAGATAAGAACAATCACAACAAAAATGGATTTGGCTTCATCACTTGGAAACTTCTATGGAATGGTGGCAAACTACTTCCCATTCAAGGAGATTCGAAGCCAAACCATCCTCACTTAACTTGGATTCATTTGGTGGATGAGTTGGATAGAACTTTCGGAGGTTGATTAGTTCAAAACTTTGCCCAAAAAGGTTGGCGCAATTGCGACTCTGGGACAAAGCGCTAATGGCGCGCCCCTTTTATAGGATTTTCCCCATTGGCACGGGCATAACACAGTGGGCCAGCGCTAATGTAAAAAGGGTTATTTTTAAGGGCAAGGAGCAGGAGATGTCTTTAGGGCATATGCAGCTCATGTTCAGAGGTGAATAATGCAAGTGGTTTCAAGTCTTGTCACTTCTCACAAGTCCCGGAACGAGTCCTCCAGGATGCATGAGAGGGGTAACAGCGACGGTGACAAACGGTGACAAATTACTGTGTAACAAAGAGGATGGGATCTTGTACTTATTGGTTTATCAATATGTTCATTTAGGCCTCTTAGGAATCCCTCAACTAATAACTCAAGTGAGTTAGGTTCATGTTCTAAATTTTCTCCCCTTTTAGTGTTATTCAATGTTGTGTGAATTTTGTCTTTTGACTCACTTGTTGGAGAGTCAATACAAACCAACCTTTACGTGGTAGTAGGGGTTTGTTAAATTTTTGGTGAAATACCTCTAATCCCATGAAAATTATGATAACTCTTAAGCAACAATCGCCCAAGGTGTAAGTACCCTCATGGAGACAAGAACCTTTCCAATGGAGATGAGGTTGATGTTATGAATTTGTCTCAGGTATCACAATCACTTCCCTCTTGCAATCACTTATGTGAAAACCAAGGAATGGATATTAAAGTCACCAATTCACAAAATCTACACAAGTGGAACAGTCATGCCTTGGGTCTCTATGAATGGGTAGGGAATACATGACATCATTACACTTGAAACTCTTGAAATAGTGTAACCTTGAGGACTTGTTCCTTATACCAAAGCTCTCATACACCAATATCCCAATAAATGAGTAAGAGGGGATAAGCTATATACTTTCATAGTTTTAACTTGTACTTGATGTGCATTGAAGGTGCATTGTCCTAATAAGTGCATTTGCTACCACTATAATTTAAGCATTATTTAGTGGCTCAATTTTTTTTTTGCAAGTTTTTAGAATTTACTCTTCACCCTACACCAAGGCCCTTATTAAACCTAGATTATATGTGCTTTCTACAAACAAAATAAATTTAGTTTATTTTAGATGTTAATCATTACTTTTAATGCTTTTTTTACTTAAAAGGGAAATATAAATGAAACTTGTGATGTTTAAAGACTTCAAAAATACTGAAAATTTAAAGACATTGATAAAGATTCAAGAGAATTTATTATGATATTTCAATGAAGTTAAGAACTATTTTAGAGGCATTGAAATACATAATCGAAAGATCAACTCCACCATGCATCTAATGTGGCTTCCATTCAGACTTTATTCAATGTACCCTATAAATCAAAACAGTCTAGAAATGCAATTATAAAAACTACCTAAAATGCAAAAATATATTTGGTTATTTCTTTTCTTATTTCCAATATTCAATGAATAAAGCAACGAAAAACACAATAAAAACCCTAATACAAAGATCCCAAAATCCTAATTTTGCAACAACAACAAAAAATTTGGCAAGTAAATTATAAGCTTGTAACTTTTTTTATAATTTAGAGGAGATTCCTATGTGTTGCTTTATAGCAATATTTGTTCTTAGTATGAAATTATAATATTGCCTTTAGATCTACATAGAATACAAATAGCCAACCTTCCTCAAATACAAATTGCCATGTAACTATTAATTAGTATAAAAACATGAAACAATAGCAAGAATTCACAGTGAATTGATTATAAATAATCATCAGGAAACTAGAGGGAACCTCAAGTCAAGAATTGAAGACCAATCATTAAACGTATTTGTAATATGATTATAGGAAGGGAAAGAAGGAAGAGCTTCATAAATTTATTAATCGTGAACAAAACATGTAATACCTAAGAGATGGTGCCAAAAACTTCATCACTTGAGTCAAGTTGCCTCCTATCTAGACTACTTATCTACTTCTGCTCTACCTACTCTCTCCAACTTTACTATGGTTCAAAAAACATAATTTGAAGCTAGAAATAGATTCAAAACTACAAGGATTTGAAGAGGGAAAATATAATGCTACCCTCCCACCATATGTCTTGTCTTAGGTTGTTATCGATGTTACTTGTTTACTCTAACTGAACCTCCAAGGGTTGTTATGAACATGGAGTTTAAAAATCCTCATCTTTTAAAGTCTTCAAATCTCAAAACAAAATCTGCCATTTCATTCAACTCGTCGAGAGATTTATGGGGATATAATTTTTATCTTGATCTAACTCTCGGTTTAGAAGTTATGCCCTTATAATTTTAACCCATTATATAGAGCCATGTCAGCATCATACTTCCACATTGTATTCACATGGTCCTTGTCTAGACATTGTGGAATTGCCACACCAACTTAGGTGTAAGGCCCACTAAGTTCCCGCGCCATGGTGGAATGACTTACTCCACAGTCATATCTAGTTGGTAGCACATTCGGGCCTACACCTAGGTGTGCACCCTCATCACAGTGAGATCCTCAGATCCCCACATTCAAATTAGTTATGAGGTTATTCTAGTGTAGGGACCACCAGATACATGGCATGCACATGGTGTCCCTCATAATATGTCCATGTCAAAAACTAAAGCAGGGGTGCATTGAATCCCTTTACCTTGGCATTTATCGCTATTATGTTGTTATATTTGGTCAATGTCCATCTAGGCCTTTCGCCTTTGTGATGCCTCTCAACACTCCTATATGGTTGAATCCTTAGATCCACTCTACTCTCAAGGGTAATCTAGCCCAGCGCCCATCTGGTCACATGCATATGTGATTTCCCCCATCCATCATCGAATCCCAAGATCGATGAATATGATAACATATGAAGAGGAAAAATTGGTCCTGAATCAATTATTACCTTTGTTTAAGTTTTATCCACTGCCAACCTTTGGATTCCCCCATATCACTAGATACGAAAAATTATTAGCATGAGATATCTCGCCTTGGATGACATCGAGACTGCTACACAAGTGAGTACTTTGTTCCAACTCTGGACCCCAGATTCCCATATTACTCAGTGCATGAACCAACAAGGGAGTATGGAAATTTCAGGAATTTCTTAAGGCATGGATACATTATCTTGAATGTCAAATTTCTTGGGAAGCATTAACTGGGACTCATATTTAGCCTTCAACAAGTAACACAAGTGGTTCATAAGCTTACTCATCAAACACTAAGTGGTTTAGCTCTCCACTGAGCCTCCCACTTTTCATTTAGTCATAGGCATACAGTCCAATGCCTTCTCATCAAAATACAAGGAATGACACCACAAATATCAAAGCACTAGATCATGGATAGTTTAGTCTAATTCAATATTTTTCACTAATCCTAGCTCTTTCTCCTCTGTTAGGAATTTTTTTTTATCTATTGTCTATTATGTGAGATCATATGTCTTATTTTCATGCATTTTTTTCTCTGTTGTCTTTCTATGTCTTTTTTTCCTTCATCTGACCCCTCTCCTTTTTCCTCCCAAGACAGACGTTTCATGTTTCATGTTTCAAGTCATTGTGATGGAACAAGGATGGGTATCATTCTCCACCCATGCTACCCATTACGATAATCCAATGCATGTTAGTGCAAGAAGCACCATGGTTAGGGTGATAGGTAATGGAAATAAAGGAGGTGGGTGTGGCCTACTCATGACACTCCATCAGCAATCCAAACAATCCACGGAACCTTCCCCTTAGAGAATTGCATGTGCGTCCCTCCCTTCAACCATCCATCAATTCACTTTTACTTCAACTTACATATATCCCAGAAATTTACGTGTTGATATTTACATGGTGAAACAAAAGGAGTTGTTACACATCGCACCCCATTAAGGGAACATCAACCTCATATTTCTATAAACAAAACAAAACAAAAAAAAAAAACTTAGAAACACTGAGATCTATATTTATAACTCTTACATTCATTTATACAATTAACAAAAATTGGTAAAGTACCATCATTTGATCTTCCATTTCCCAATGGCTTCATCAAGTCCAAAGTGCTTCCATTGCACCTTGACTTTCTATGTTACTTGATTCTAAAGTGTGGTCTCCCTCCAATCATGAATACATAGTGGTTCTAGTGGTAATTTCCCCTCGGATTCCACTTGTATCACAAACCAATCCAAAACATGATTAGTGTCATGTACATACTTCTTAAGCAAACAAAAGTGAAAAAGATCATGTTCTTTCATTATGGGTGGTAAGACAATTCTATAAGCCATTGGCCCCACTCTTTCCAAAATTGAAAATGGTCCACAAAATTTGGATTCCAAATTAGTACAATACCCCACTTTCAGTGAGTTATTTATTGGTCTAGTTTGAAGATATACATTTATACCACTTGGAATTGTTTTTGCACCCTTTGTTGATCTGCATAACTATTTTTCCTATCTTGGGTTGTCTTCAATTTCTACCTAAAATGGAGCACTTCTTGCTCCATTTACTTCAACATGTACAACCCAAGGACCACCATTTTCACTGGATCACCTCATCTAATGGGGGTGTTACATTTTATTCTATACAAAGCCTCAAAAGGGCTCATCTTTAGTGACTTTTAGTACCCATTGTTGTATGTGAATTCAACTAGTGGTAGGAATTCTTCCCACCTATTTTGTTGATGCATGACATACATCCTCAACATGTCCTCTAAAATTCTATTCACTCTCTTAGTTTTTTCATTATTCTGAGGATGGTATGTTGTATTAAAAGCTAATTGGATTCCAAAACTAGTAAAAAATGCCTTCCAAAAACTAGAATTAAACTTGGCATCCTAATATAAAATGATCTTCTTGGGTTTTTCATGCAATCTGAATATTTCCTTCATGAAAATATAAGCTATGTCAATGGCTCTATGGTTGGACTTAATAGCTACAAAGTGAGCCACATTAGTCAACCTATCCACTACCACCATAATGGCATCATGCATCTTGGACATTCTTGGAAATTCTTTGATGATTTCCATAAATATGACTTTCCACTTCCACTAAGGATTTGGGATTTGTTGTGGAAATCCTACTGGATGTCTACATTCCACTTTGACTTATACAAATTCCAAGCAATTATTAATTTATTCAACAAATTTTTTCTTCATTCCTGACCAATAATAAATTTTCTTCATGGTTGTTATCATTTTTTGATAACTAGGATTATCTATTAGCTATAATTGAGCTTCAAAATTCCATCATCCTCAAGCATATAATTCTTACTCAATGGCCTATCTAGCTCATGTTGCAAGAAATATTTTACAAATTGAAACTACTCATTTGTCTCCTTGATTTTTCTTTGATATTAAATTCATGAGTGCTCATGGATACCAAGTGAGACACTTGTAGACTTTTTTTAAGTGCATCTACTACTTTGTTTTCCTTGCCTTTAATTTTATTTATCTCAAAATCTAACTCATTGATCAAAGCCAACCTTCAGGTTTGTCTAGCATTTGACTTAAGCTACTCAAACAAGTATCTCAACCATCCATGGTCTAACATCAAACAAACTTCCTCCCAGAAAGGTAATGGCTCCACATTCGTAATGTGTGCATTATCATTGCAAGCTCTAAATCATGAGTGACATATTTCTGCTCATGCTCATTTAATTTTATTGAATAATAGTGTACCACTTGTCCTTCTTTCATATGGACTCCACTATTCCTTCCTTGCAAGCATATGTGTAGATGAAGAAGTCCTTTTTTGGGTTTACTATCCACAAAAGCACTCTGATCTCCATTGGAATTTTATCCTTTTCTTTTGTAAACTTGTGACTGGATTCCAATCTTTGAGAAGTATCAAATGAATCATCGATAATATCCATCCTATCCAATGAAATAACTAACTTCTATGATATTTTTAGGAGCGAGCCACTCCATGATGGCCTTAATATTCTTGGGATCCATGGCCACTCCTTCCCTGGAAATGATATGTCCCAAGTAATGAACTTGTTATTGGAAGAAATTACACTCACTAAGCTTTGCATAGAGCTTTTGTTCTCTCATCAAATGCAATACCTCTTTCAAATGATCTTCGTGTTCTTCTTTGGTTTTCATGTATACCAAGATGTCATCCACAACAACTAATACAAACTTGTCCAAATATGGGATGAGAAAATTGTTCATCATACACATAAATGTGGTAGGGCATTTTATCAGCCTAAATGATACCACCACAAACTCATAATTGAAATAATATGTCCCACTCATTCCTTGGAAATGATATGTACTAAGTATTGAACTTGTGATTGGAAGAAATCACACCATTAATCTTGGCATAGAGCTTTTGTTCTCTCAGTAATTGAAATACCAATTTCAAACGCTCTTCATGTTCTTCTTTGGTTTTCGAGTAAATCAAGATGTCATCCACAAAAACTAATACAGCCTTGTCCAAATATGGACTAAGGACATTGTTCATCAGAAACATAAATGTCGCAGGGGCATTTGTGAGCCCAAACAGTACCACCAAAAGCTCATAGTGTCCATATATGGTCCTGAAGGATGACTTATGGATGTCTTCATCCTTAATCTAAATATGATGGTAACCAAGCCCCAAACCTATTTTTGAGAATATTTTAGCTCCTCTTAGCTAATCAAATAAGTCATCAATTTTAGGCAACGGATACTTGTTCTTCATTATAGCTTCATTCATCTATCGGTAATAAATTCATAATTTCAATATGTAATCCTTCTTCTTTACAAAATCACCAGTGCTCCCTAGAGTGACAAACTGGGTAGCCCTGGTCTAACATTTCTTTCAGTTGTAACTTTAGCTCCACTAACTTTAGTGTACTCAAGTGATATGGCTCTTTCGAGATTGGGACTAATCCGAGAAGTAACTCAGTGAAAAATAAATCTCTCTCCTGGGTGGTAATGTCGGTATTTTCTCTAGAAACACATCACTAAACTATGTTAACACCAGGTGCTCTTCCATGTTTTCCTTACTGTTTTATGATTCACTAGTCACTTGGACTGCATATAGGGCATGTCCTTTTTTTCTACTTATTTTCACTTGAAGCACTAATATTTCCCTGATAGTGATGGGCTTCCTTATTCCCTAAAGCAACATTTCCTGACCTTCATTTTTTAGGCACTCTAGCGACTTGTTGTAGTAGTCCACTTTAGTTTTATGAGCCATTAGACAATGCATGCTGATTAGAAAATCATATGAGTTCAACGGTAAGAGGTTAAGGGTATCTATAGTGGACATGTTTCTCATCTCCATTAGAATGATTCCACTAAGTATGTCACCCAATTTTTTATTCACATGGCCATTTGAACTAGCCATGATTTCTCATGAGTTTTCCTTTGTAGATCACATCTCTTTATGACCTTCGAGATAATATAGCTAAAATTAGATCTTGGGTCAATTAAAATTGAAATGGTTTGGTTAATGATCATACCTTCCATCTTGATCATTGAAGCTTGTTGGGTGTGGAGCCTGATTATCTTTATGATTGTTCATAGGTTTTTATTTCATTCATGGTTGGATCCCAATCCCTGATGGGAGGGTATGGGGGGGCTTCCCCCCCACTATTTTCATTGGGGGGGTCCATCCCCAAAGCGAAAAATTAGAGAAAAAATTCCTTATAAAATAATGTAATTTCATAGTCAATCTGGGTTGTTCATTAGGCGAAAGATCTGACAGTAGAAGTTATGTTAATTGGATTTTTGTCCTAGAAGGAAACCCTCAGTTTATATGAGGGAATTGTATTATGATCGTGTATTATTTTAGGTGAGAAGAAAAGAGGAGACAATGTGAGAGCGAAGAGGAAGTTACAGTGGATTTGTTGTAGGTTATATCCCTTCATTTTGCTAAATAATAAACGAAGGACTGGTTGTTTCTCCGTGGGCATAGCCTAAATTGGGTGGAACAATGTATATTTGTGTCTCTCTTATTTATGTTTTTATGTGTTTGTTTTTATGCAACATTTTATGTGTTACATATCTTTATTATTTAATTTCTAACAAAATCTTGATGGTTTTCTTTCCTTTTCTCCAAAGAAACATAAATTTGAGGCACATTCTAAGCCACATTATTAACCATTGTTTCTTCTTCCACATTTAATATCTATTTCTATTTTGTTGTTGGTGAGGACAGACCTTTCATAGGTGGTTCTCTAGCTCACATGTCCAACACTGCAAAGGCACATTCTTGAACCCCTTTGCCTCTTTTGTTTTTGGTTTCATAGGCCAATCCATACTGGTAGTAAGTGAATTTCTACTAAAACTCACCTTTAGTAGTGGCAGTGAACTCCATGTTCCTCCCTTCAGCTTATGTCCTGAGGATTTTGGCCCTTTTTCCTGGAAACTAGCTTTCTCTCTCTTCCTCCAATCTATTCAGAACTCATCCTTATGCTTTGATTGATCATTTCAGTTATTCTCCTTTCAGATGGTGGCCTCTAATGTTATTGGTTCATAAAACTCAATTCTATCCCACTAAGCTTATGGTATCCCACTGAGGTACCTTTGAATCTTCACCTTCTTGTCTCTAATATACAACACATACCTCAGCAGTTCTAAGAATCTATTAGTATACTCATTGGTGATAAGTTGTCGTATCTAATGCTCATGGAATTCTTTAACCTTGCTATCATAGTACCTCTTAGATAAGTACTTTTCAAGTAATTATTTCTTGAACCTTCCATATGATAGCTCTTCTCTCTAATTCCTTTGACATTTCTCAAATCCTTCCACCATATATTAGTTTTTCCCTTAAAGGTGAAAATAGTTATTGTACCCTTAATATTTTTAGAGTAGTCAGAAAGTCTAAAGTCATTCCAAACAATTTTGATTTTGCCTCTTCAACCTTCCTAATTTCTCCATCAAATGTAGGTGGTTTCTCTTTCTTGAACTCCTCTAGCATTAAGCTTCCCTTAGTCCCCCTTTGTCGGTGGTGTCTTCTAGTTGTACCACCTGATAACTACAAACCATTTTCTACCCGTCTTTCTGGAGTGTTGGGTGGAGCTCCTCCTCTCATTTCATTGACTTGCTTACCTTTGTTCTATTATTATTCATTCCATGTCTCCATATCTCCTATGGAATTTGCTTGTAGTTTTTCCTACCTAGATAAATGGCACCAAGATCATGTTATTTTTTCCTTTTTGGATCTAATAAGCTTTAAAAATTCCCTACATTTACTTCCGCTTGATTTTGATGAGCTTTGAAAATTCTTTCATTGTTTTCCTTACAACTTTCCAATTCAACCTTTAAGTTCCTGAGGGTTTCCATCCAACTAGGGGAGTTTTCCTTTGTCCTCTTCCCAACACATTCCTCTTCCTGATTATGTTAATATCTATCCATGTACTATACCATTATGTTATCCATTCCTTTATTTTCTGGTTGTAAATTTGTCTTCTTATATGCTATTATACACACACAATTGTTAGCTAAATCAAGCATAAATAAATAAACATATTAACTCATCACCTTGGCATATATGTGCTTAAGAATGCAGCTCTGAAGCTAGTCACAAAATAAAATCCCATGTTAGTAAGCAGATTAGAAATAAAAGGGTTGCATCATCATTTCATCAATATTAGTATCCACATTAAGTGTGAGTCTAATATTCAACACACATTTAGCAATCAAAACAGTAGTTTCAATCTTATCCATCTCTCTAACCAAAATTTTATTTCCAAAGGTCTAATATTAAGTCTTGGCTTAAATATTTCTTTGCAACGGAGCTCTATTTTTCTTTTTTAAGGCCCATTTAGTCCGAGTGTTGAACTTGGGTTGTGTTTTCACTTCTATAACGGAACCTCAACTTTGTGCCAAAGATCCAGCGTTGAACCTTTTGCTCTGATACCACTCGGTAACACTACCTTCCCACCATATGTCTTGTCTTAGGTTGTGGGAGGTGTTACTTTTTTACTCTAACCTAACCTCCAAGGTCTATTATGAAGATGGGGTTACAAAATTCCTCATTTTTTTCAACTTGTTAAGAAATTTTTTATGATATAAATTTTATCTCAATCCAACCCCTGTATTGGAAGTTATGCCCTTCTAAAGTTTAACCAATCATATAAGGCCATATCATCATTGTGCTGCCATGTGGCATTCATGTGGTCATTTTATGATTACCATGGCACTTGTGGAGCAATAAAAAGGTGTCTTTTAAACTCCTAATTACCTTCACATTAATTATCAACCCAAGGACGACTTTTTATTTCAAGAGTATACTCAGTCTGAGGCGGCTACTTACTCAAGAGTAATGTTTAGTAGTACAGCGTTGAGAGAATACAAGAGTAAACAGATGCTAAACTATGACTAAATTGCTTCAAAAGGATAAAATCACACAAGGTAGCTTATCAGTCAAGGGTGTGGAAGCGATAACCCATCCCTCTAGAAACTGATGGAAAGGAAATTAGAGCATGGACCATAGGTCTGGGAGCTAGGTAGCGACTGCTGAGGCTCACTACAGCCTTAGACCTTCTCTCACACCAAAGCAACAAATACAAGTAAATGGAACGGCAGAAAGTAAAAAAGAACAGCAAATAGGAAATGGAAAAGCAAGTCTAAAATGGAACACCCGTAAATGGAACAACAAACTAGAATTAAAGGAATCTGAACAGCAAACTTTCATTAATGGAAATAAACAACAGCAAAGCCAAATTAATAGCAAACTTTACTCTAAGAATAAATCGAACAGCACAAGGAAATAGAACAGCATTGATTAATGATGGAATATGAAACAATGCTGGAAAGTCAAATATACATACACACGGCACACCTTAATAGTAATCTTATATGGTAATCCAATTATCAGTCTTAGTTATAAAGAATACGACTGTATTTTGTAATGTAACAGCAACGTCAATAGATTCAACAATCGCAAAGAAATATAATCTCTAAGATGAATTCAGGAATACCAATTTATGAAGGTCACAACACGGTTACGCTGTAATTGAACATCAATAACATTCTGTAAGGATCAACAATGTTATATTAATGATTAAAAGAACAACAATGCGTTACCAAGTCAAGATGAATCAATACTACATTCCTGTCATATAGAATGATATTGATCAGTTGGACATAAATCAAATATAACAGAACCGTGATGTAAAATAACAAAACATACCAGATTACTGAATAAAGCTTGATAAGCAAACCATGCATGAACTAAAGATATAATATACAACAGCAACACAATCCACCAGTGGCTGGGCCCTTAGCCGCCAGTGGATGCTGCTGGGCTACTTCAGATGAGAAGAATGAGCAGCAACTCCTAAATCATATATTAATCATCAAATTGTGCAATCATTACAATAGCAAAAGCTTGAGAATTACAATGGAAATGCAACAATCCCTATCCTATCATGAATAATCCATCATCATTCTTGAATCTCCAATCCTGAATCCTCAATTCTCCATCCCCAAAGTCATCCTAAAGTCATTCCCATCTCTGATCTCTGTTTTCATTTAAATAGAGAGATCAGAGAGAAGTTACAATAAAGATAAGTACAACATGATTTGTATTACAAAATTGGATTGTTTCCAACCAATTGATCAACAAGAAATATATTTCCATTCATCTCTCAACAAAAGCAAGACGAATTTGGCTTTGCAGCTGAGATTTGGAGGACGGCCGCAACAGCAAATCTGAGAAAATCGTGCTCAAAGAACCCTGCATTTCTCTCAGTACAAACCGAATTTGGGCAAACCATTCTTTGATAAAGTTAATTGGGTCCGTTCTGGACAAAACCCATGTTCTAGATTTTCCAAATTCTTCTTCATTTGCTCAGAATCTCAACCGAAAAACTATCACTTCTTATTCCAACGAATTTCTAAGTTGGCAGATTTAATGGTCAAATCTTCAATCTAGAAATTATCTTGGAGGTTAAAAATGGTAAATAATGTTACAACTAATTTATTGAAACTATCATTGATAAAATCATTCATAATCATCAATCTATTAGAAATAAAGGAGAATAAATAATATTCATCCATAAGATCATAAATAATTTATAAAATGGATTTAAATGATAAATTATAACAAATGGTATGATGAAGAATAGTGGAAATGGGCGGGATAAGTGTTCAAAAGTGATAATAATAATGGCATATTAACGGCCCAACATCAAGCTTTACCACAATCCACAGTTTGATCCAGGGATCACTAGGCCCTAAACCAAGACACCACGCTCTAGGATTCACTGTATATCCCGCCATTCACCGACAATGATTCCTAGGCCTAATCAAGGGCAACCACATCTAGGCTTTACTGTATATCCTACCATTCATCGGTCGAGGATTCTTAGGCCCACCAAGGCAACACAAAATCCGGCTTTACTGCAACCCACAATTTGGTTCAGGGGTTGTTAGGCAAAGTGTCCTACTAGTTGGAGATCCACCTCACTTAGCTTCAAATCCATCCAGAAATCCAACTCAACCAAAACATGAGAACCTCATCACACCATGGCTATCTGGAAATGGTAAGGCTAGGCTGAAAACATTGTCACACCTGGAAAAACCCATGCCATAACAACAAATAATCACATGAAATACCATGCATGCCACATCTAGTAAGGAAAACACACATGCAAATTGATACTTGCAAAGAATATTGATGTAGCTACTTGATCTTTCTCTTCCTTGCCTGCTCCTTCCTTCCTCTTGCCTTCTTTTCCTTTCTTGATCCAATGCCAAAGTGCTCCAAGAAAACTCTGCGTCCAAGAGTGAGAGAGAGAGAGAGAATAATGAGAGAGCTCCAAAACTGAACTAACAAAAGGTAACAATTGATCCTCAGAATCCTTTTTATCAATCATGCCTCTATTTTCTTCATTTTCCTCCTCACATGCAACTTGTGACCTTTCACCTTCCTTTTCTCCTAATTTCCATTATTTTCATAAATAAATGAGCCAAAAATGCCATTTTTCCTTTCCAAAGCCTTAGCCATTGCCTTAGCCAATTTCCTTAGCCATAATAAACCAAATGAACACCCATGCTAGGATTCCTTGCCCAACATTTAGCTTGGAATAAGTGTCCCATCAACCATGGTTATTATTTTTCCTTTATTAACTTTTATTACATGGAATTTTCACCAAGGTTGTTACACTAATACTATGAGGTTCATCTTTGAATTTTCTTGGCCATTTTTCCTCAATGTGTTTCATTGCTTTTGAGTCGGTCAAAATTCACATGAATCCATTTTTACTCCCATTAGTTTCATGCCAACCCATCAATTGTGCAAGTGCCTTGCAACAAAACATTCGTTGAAGTCTAGGTATAATTGACATATGATGTAAAACCTTCTTTGGAAATGTAGGACCTTGTACATTTGTATGATATCTCTTATCTTTGCATATAGGGCATTCTCCATTGTCTTTAAATTCATCTCTATATAAAATGCAATCATTTTTACATGAATGCATTTGCTTATATTCAATCCCCAACTCAACTAACAACTTACATGCTCCGCTGCAAGTTGATGACAACACATTCTCTTAAGGGAATATTTTAGTTTTTAGTGTCATGTTAGATTGCTCATGATTAAATAAATTGAATGTTTGACTTATGATTAACATGTTTGATATGCCAATCTATACTAGGACTGATTATATACAATATATGGTTTTAAAATCCCCTTAAAGAAATATAAACGAACTTGATGGATGTTTATGAATTACGTACACCAATTGACAATGAAAAGTAAGAAATAGATTTCAACTCACTTCAGTAGGGTAATGAATCCTTTTCCTAACCAATAAAAAAGTGACTTGATTTATAATAATATTAATGTGCATGCAAGTTTTGAGGTTCTACTTGCACCTGATCTGAACACGAGTGTCTTAGTTAGTTGCTTGATTGAGTCTTTTAGGTTGTTATCATCAAGATTACGTTGGTGGTAATTACCCCTACTATCATCGTTATTGTCAAGCATATGATCATCATTATTATCATTGTTTCCATCCCTAAAGAAACTTGGAATAATTTATTTCAATCCTTCTTCATGCATTTTATTTTCACTATCATCATCATCATTAAGGTTAGGTGGCATGTTATTGATGTATGCTAATCCCATCGAATCTTCAAATTTCTCAGTTGATAGTGTTCTCTTCAATCTTGAATTTTTCACCTTGGTATTGTTTAAAGGATGGTTTGGATCATGTCATCCAAATCTTAATAACATAGTTTGATCCTGGGTATTAGTGGGTGTATCATCAATATCTTCTAGCTATAAACAAAAGCAAGCATTATTTAATGTTAGGAAACAATTGGATAAATCATAAATGTATCAATTTCAAATAAATATAATCAATTATGTCTTAACAAATAAAAATATAAAATGTATGAATACATATATATAGATATCAATTGAATAATGGAACATTATTTTATAGACCACCTTTTTTATAAAATAATTTAAAATAAAACATAATTTTGACAACATAGTTTATAAAATGTCAGTGCACACGCATTGATTATTCTTTCGCTTTCTTCCCTTAAGAGCATCCTTAGGGAGACCTTGTTCTTCCCTTTTGTTTCACGCAAGAGTGCGTTTCAAGAAGGGGTAACTAATCAATAACTCATCCCCAATGGTAAGGTCCACAATAGCCTCAACCATTATAAATCTATCAAGGTATCTTTTCATATCCCCATCTTTATCATTTATAACCTCAACAAATTGACAATTCGGTCTTACAGTAGGATCCCTTCCCTTACTACTATTTATAAATCCTATAATATTTTTGTATGTGTATGCACGTCCATATATATACATAAGATGACCTCTATTAATTTATTTTCCACTTTCTAAATGGAGACGATGTGTATACATATAAAAATTTATAGTAGATGCTAACATGCTATGCTTACATTATGCTAGCCTTCTCCATTCACCAATGTGTTATATAAACCATAATATGACATTAATATCCTAGTGTGTTGTTGTGAATTGTGTCTATGATTAGACCCCGCATGGACATTTTGGAAAATAAAGAGGCCTCGATTTCCTCTATGAATATTGGAGGGTCATATCATGTAGTTGTATCCCCAAAATTGAAACACCTCATACACTCTAGGTAGTTGTTGATCACTGGGCCAAGCCCAATATAGTTGATGATCAAATATATCTTTGTAAATTAATCTCAAAATCAAGGGAAAGTCATCATCTCCATCACATTCATTCTCATAGGGTATGCAGTCCACCTTCCCCTTATATTTAAGCAAATTATGCATCTTTAAACTAGTTCTTGTTTTGTTACTTGTTTTCATGAATTCCTCATCTTCTGAAATGGTATATGTGCACATACTTTTGTTATATGTATCATCAGATAAATGATCATCATCCACTAGGCTGGAAGCCAATGCACCAGGAAACTTTAAACCAAGAAATTTATCCTGCAAGTAATCATTAAGAAAAAAAATGAAATTATTTAAATAATATAAAACTGCGCCTAAAATAAGAATACATATTATTTATATCAAATTGGAAAATTCCTTACTATATTTCCTATTGGGTTCAAATTGATTGTAGGAGGCATACTACTCACTAGAAGCTCATCATCTATGTAATGTCTTTATACGATTACTCATTTAAATTGTTTCTTTCCATGACATAAAGGAACATCCACAAACTAAATTTTTCTCATAGTATTCATCCATTGTACTATAGTCTTGACCTACCTCTTATTTAGTGCAATCATTTGTTGTGTCTGTAAGATCCATTGTCATATCCTCTTCCAACCACTGTCCTCTGCGTGATTTAATAGTTTTAGGTCCACATCCACATACATTTTTATTTTTTTTACTAGTTGAGGGCTTAGGCTCTGCATTTGCTCCAATCTCCATCTAAAATAATCAACGACATGCATTAATTTCCATCAAGATTGGATAATACACTATAAATTTTAATAATATCATGAAAAAATATGGATGTATCACAAAATTCCATTATATCATGAAAAAATATGGATGTATCACAAAATTCCATTATATCAATTTTTCCTAAGTTAAGTAAAAAATTGAGTACCTAATGTCTTGCGTTATCCATTGTGTCCTCATTTGCTATGACACGATTTGTTGGCATGGCCTCATCTGGCTCCTATAATACACAACACAATCAATAATGTTTAGTACACCAATTATATCATTTCAATGAACATGCTATCCAACACAAAACTTCACTTTAGTCATATAATTGACATATGGATATCATGTTAATTTGCAGTTGAATTTTTTTTATGACCCTAGGTGTATACATCGAGCCAAAATTTCGACAAGAAAAATATCTAACATCCCTATTCCACATGGCCATCCTAATTTTAAAACATTTCCCTTGAACATAGAACCACATTTAATCACCATTCCTGTGCATTTTAAATCAATAAGTTTGACTTGAAAGGCCTCATGGAAAAAAATGACTTTCTCTCCTCCATGTTCTAGTATTTGTGAATTCATAAAGACCTTCCTCCTTTGGTTAAGGTTGCTTTATCTTCTTACCTGTATTGTATCTACAAATTCCATTGTCATATCTTCATCAAGCCACATTCCTTTGTGCGGTTTAGTAGTTCTATGTGATCCACGTCCTATGTCCATGGCATCCTCTAGATCCTGTAATACACAATAATGCCAATAAATTTTAGTACACTAAGAAGATTGGCCAATAAATGAAGCCTTAGCATGCATTTTAGTGAAGCAAGGCAATTTTGGCCTACTTCAAAAAAATGCATGCCCAACCTTCATTAGAAGGCTAAATTGAATGATTCATATTGGAGAGTACCTTTTTACTCATAATTAACATTAATTTTGCACATATAAATTTCTATAATGTAAGAATATGCCAAATTGGATCGATTTCGTAGGGTAAATGTCAAGGTTTGCGTGCCTCAAATAAATGCACACCATGATATGTACTTAATTGATTGTGTGATAATGATCATTCCAACTTAAATCTAAAACCATTTTATGCAACATATCATAGTCATTTTCATAAAGGAAATGTTATACAATGAAATCCAAGTCTGTCAAAATAACAATTGATCATATATGCCAATGATCACAGTCAAAACAAATATGGACTCCCATGCCAAATCAATTACACTCTTGGCAATGAAATTTGAAATCAAACATGATTAGACAATTCCTAACCTTAGGATATAACCTTGCATCATGTCTAACATATATCCTACATGGGTATGCTTCCCACTTATACACAACTTTCACATAAGACAAGTCAAAGCAAAACTTAGAGTGTTGTATGAAATATGAAGTGTAAATATTTAATGTCAAAGTAAAGATATAACACTGTAAAATGTGTAAAATAATCAAATATAAATTTACAATTTGAATCAATTAGATTGGCCAATAAATGAAGTCTAAGTGTGCATTTTAGTGAAGCAAGACAATTTTGCCCTGTGTCACAAAAATGCACGCCCTACCTTCATTTCAAGGCCAAATTGAATGATTCAAATTGGAGAGTATTTTTTTTACTCATAAGTAACATTAATAATTTATTTATTTATTTATTTTTAATTTAATTTAATTTTTTTATTTTATTTTTATTTTCATCATTTAATGATTTGAAGGTATAAGTTAATGTAAATTAAAGTGTTGGACCAATTGTAGTTCACAGTGTCTCCCCAAAAGCGTCAATAGTTTGGGAATAACAAAAACTTACTAGAAGCAAATTAGTGTGTAAAATTAGTAATTAAATAGTATACAATTTAAATCAATCAAATTGGCCAAGAAATGAAGCATGGGAGCGCATTTTAGTGTAGCAAGATAATTTTGGCTTATTTCACAAAAAAGGCATGCCCAACATTCATTTCAAGGCCAAATTGAATGATTCAACTTGGAGAGTAATTTTTTACTCATATGTAACATTAATACAATTAAATATTTTTTATTTTTTACATATATATTGAGGTTGTTCAAGAATAATCCAAATTGCATGGATTAGGAAAGGTTTGTGTGCCTTAAGATTTATGTCAAGATTGGATAATACACTATAAATTTTAATAATATCATGAAAAAAGATGGATGTATCACAAAATGCGATTATATCAATTTTTCCTAAGTTAAGTCAAAATTTGAGTATGTGATGTCATGCGTCATCCATTGTGTCCTCATTTGATATGACACGATCTATTACCATGGCCTCGTCTATCTCCCGTAATACACAACATAATCAATAATGTTTAGTAAACCAACTTTATTGATATCATGTTAATTTGGAGTTGATTTTTTTATTTTTTATTTTTTATTTTTTATGACCCTAGGTATATACATGGAGCCAAAATTTTGACAAGAAAAGTATCCAACATCCTTATCCCACATGGCCATCCTAATTTTAAACATTTCCCTTAATCATAGAATCACATTTAATCACCATTCCTGTGCATTTTCAACCAATAAGTTTGACCTGAAAGGCCTCATGGAAAAAATTACTTTCTCTCCTCTATGTTGTAGTATTTGCGAATTCATAAAGACCTTCCTCCTTTGGTTGAGGTTTCTTTGTCTTCTTACCTGTATTGTATATGCATATTCTGTTGTCATATCTTCTTTGACCCACTTTCCTCTCTGAAATTTAGTCGTTTTACGTTAACCATGTCCTATGTCCATGGCTTCCTCTGGATCCTGTAATACACAACAATGACAATAATTTTTCATACACCAATCAAATCCAATTATCAACATTGAAAACAATAAGTGTAGAGGCAAAATTATTGGTAGACAACATTTTTTTTTTAACTGAAACGGTTGTGTTTTATTGATAAATTCGGGTTGGGCGAAGCCTAATCAACCATTACAATTTGTAGATTTTACATGAGCTACTTTCCCGGTTAGGGAATAATTGCCATTTTCAAAGCACCTGCATTTATGCTGATCATTCCATTTTGTAGAGTGCATCCTGTGTTTGCCAATCTGTCCGCTTCCTTGTTTAGATCTCTGAGTATGTGGAATATTTGCATCGAGGATAAGTCCTTCAGGATTTTGCTCACTCTTGAGAGCTATTTGTTTAACGCTGGATCCTTGAGCCGTTTCTTGATTGTTAATGACTTTATCAACAATTCTGAATCTCCAAAAATAAGGATTTCGCTTGGGCTTTCTTTTCTGGTTAATTGGCAAGCTTTTAAAAGACTGAGTGCTTCAACCTGATTGTTGGTTTTCAATCCGAGTCCCCAGCTGAATTCATCTTTTTCCCCGTTCGGATAGAATATTACCCCTCCTGCTCCTAATCTACCTGGATTTCCTTTTGAGGCACCATCAAAGAAGATAGTGCACTTACCCTGGGATTTCCACCACTGCTGAAATCTGTCCATGGGTTCTCGAATCTGCCATCTTTCCTTATGGGTTGGCAGAGTGATTGCTGAAGGTCTAGTCTTGCAAGAGAAGTCATCCAGCCATGCCCTTTCCTCTATTCGGAGGGAATTATCATCTTTGACTGAAGAGTAGTTCAGAGTTTCTAAAAAGAGTTTCTTTGCCTATTCTGCCACTTTTTCCGCATGTATTTCATTTTGGTTGAAGATGGTTTCATTCTGGGCTAGCCATAGCTTCCAACATACATATTTTGGGGCAACAATCCATATCTTATACCATAGATATTTTCCAGCAATATTGTGAGAATAACTGGCTTTCCAAGTGGAGAACATATCTACAATCGAACAATGAGCTGGGGGTCTCACACTCAGTCCGGTCAGAAAGATAGACCAGGCCTTCTTCGCATACTCACAATTGATAAACATATGATCTGAGGTTTCCAGTGCGTTTTTGCATAGAGCACACCGATGGGGACCTGCTATGTTCCTTCTACACATGTTTTCTCCAATCAGGATTTTGTTATGGAATAGAGTCCAAAAGAAGAAATTAATATTGGGGATGCTAAAGCTGTCCCAAACCTGCTTCCACACTAATTTCGGATGTGGCGAATCCTTTTTGCTTTGCATATGTAAATATCCTTGTCTTTTTGTGTACACCCCCGTGTTTCCCCATCCCCAGGTATCTTTTTCATCTTTATGTACTGGAGCAAAGTATGAAATTGCCTCTTTAAGGGCATTTAGCTGGGGGTTTAGATGCGTTGGTGCTTTAGGAAAATTCCAGCGCTGCCAATCTCCTTTGCTGTCCTAGCCAGAGATGTCTTCAATTTTCCGAATTCCTTTTGATTGTAACCAAATTCTTATCTCTGATATTTCATTGTTTTCTGTTAGAGGGGGATGACCCATGACTCTGTCTTTCCATAGCAGAGTGTTTTTGCCATTCCCGTGAATTCTATATAGATGAGATCCGAAAAATTCGATGCCTTTGCTGCAAAGCTTCCAAGCCTGCGTTCCTTTTGGGGCTTTCTCCGGGATGAAGGATTTAATTGACTGGTGTTTGAGGTATTTAAACTTTAATATCTGGCTGACTGGGTGATTGGGCTCAGCAAGAAATTGCCACAGTAATTTACAACCCAACGCTAAGTTTTCTTGCAGGGGATCTTAGATTTGAAGGCCGCCTTCCTCTAATGGTCTTTTCGCTGTTTCCCATTTTATTAAATGAAATCTGTTACCATTTCCTCGCCCTCCATTCTAAAGGAAATTACGCATGAAACTGGAGATTTGGTCTGAGATTTTCTTTGGGGCCATCATTAAGGAGGCCTGGAACGTTGGCAGTGCTGAGAGAACTGATCTAATGAGTGTGATTTTACCTCCTGTGGTAAGCTAATAGCCACCCCATATTGCGATCTTTTTTTTAAATTTTGATATCACCTCCTCCCACAGTTGATTCCTGTTGGATCCCTTCGTTATTGGAAGACCCAGATATTTGAATTTGTCCCAATCTGCATATCTGTTGAATCCCAGGTCACTGGAAATTCTGTCAATATTGTGCTGCTCTGTATTCCATCTTTAGACAACGCTTTTCCTTTCACTGATTAACGCCCCAGAGATACCACAATATTTTTTAAGGATGGTTCTGAAGGAATTTGGAATTCTTGTAGATGCACCCCCAAGCAATAGTGAATCGTCAGCGAACAATGCGTGATTCACCGGGGCAATTTCTTTCACGATTCTGATCCCAGGGATGTTGCCATTTTGTTTTTCCAAGAACAATTTTCTGCTCAGGGAATCTACCATCAGGATGTAAAGAAATGGTGAAAGGGGGCAGTCTTGCCTCAATCCCCTGGTGGCTAAAAAGAAATTTGCTGGTCTCCCATTTACCATTGGAGCTATCTAGATCTTCTCTAGGCAAGCTTTGATTAAATTTATAAAGTCCTGGTTGAATCCAAAGGATGAAAGGACCCTGTACAGAAAAGAGCGGTTAACTCTATCAAAAGCATTACACATAACCAGTTTTATGAGCATACCTTGTTCTTTGCGTGAGTGGCTTGAGTGTAGGGCTTCTTGGACTTAGATAACGTTGTCCAGGATGTGTCTTCCTTTCACAAATCCCCCTTGGGCTGGAGAAATGAGCTTTTGCAGGAGAGGCTTGATTCTGTTCGCCAGAAGTTTGGCCACTATCTTGTAGGACGAATTGCACAATGAGATTGGCCTGTATCTGTCCAATGATCCTGGGTTTGTTTCCTTGGGTATTAAAGCGAGGAAGGTTGAGTTTATTCCACCCCCAATCTTTGCCTTCCTCATAAATCCACGTATCATTCTGAGGAGATCAGGTTTGATTAGCTCCCAACAGATTCTGTAAAAGTGGATTGAAAATCCATCAGGTCCTGGCGCTTTGTCTGGCTCCATGGACCAGACAATATTAGAAATCTCTTCTTCCGTGACTGAGCTCATTAGATTTTCATTATCCTCCGTGCTGACTATCTTTGGTATGTTTGCGAGGAACTCTGATATATCCTCCTTGCTCCCATCCTTTTCTACAGTAAGGAGAGTTTGAAAATGTTTCACTGCAACTTCCTTGATTTGGGCAAATCCTTTGCATACCTGTCCATTAGATGTGGTGATTTCTGCTATATGATTTTGGGAAAGTCGAGCCCTGTACTGTCTATGGAAATATGTGGTGTTTCTATCCCCAGCTTTAAGCCACAAACTGTGGGACTTTAAGCGCCAATACTATTCCTCGTTTCTGAAGGAGCTATATGTTTTCCTTTGTGCAGATTTTTCTTTGTCGAAATCCATGGGGTAAATATCTTTCTCTTCCAATTCAAATTGCATTTCTTCTAGCTGAATGACAACCTCTTTCCTCTGGCTGGTGGGGGTGTTCATAGGTTTCTTTATCCATTCTTTTAGGGCCTTCTTTGCATTTTTCATTTTTTGCTCCCACACATAGCTTGGGGAGCCTGAAACAACTATTCTCCAAGTTGTTTGAACTATTTCAAAGAACCCTTCTCTTTCTGCCTAGAGAGGACTGAAGCGAAAGGGGAGGGGACCTAGGTCTTCTTCATCTTTCAGGAAGAGGAGAATTGGTTTGTGATCCGAGGTGAGTTTTGGAAGAATCTTGTTGATGACTATTTTTTTTTCCATCATTATAGAGCTACTGATGAGGAATCTATCCAGCCTTGCTGCTATGTGAATTTCTCATGTTCTGTTGTTGGTCCAAGTGTATTCTCCTTTAACTGGCTTGAAGTCTACTAAGTCCCAATGTAGTATCAGATTCTCCACTGTGGCGAGAAAAGGGTCTCTCGAGTAGATCCCTCCTCTCTTCTCTTTAGAATCTAGAATTATGTTAAGGTCGCCTCCTATAACTATGTTCTTGGGATTAATATAGTCTAGAAAGTCCGAGAGTGTCTTCCAGCACTCTTTCTTTTCCTCATAGTGTACAGGAACATACATATTAAACAAAGCTAGGTTGAGATTGCTTGCTGTGTGGCACAATTCAGTAGATATCCAATGCTGGGTCCCAAAGGATCTTTCTAAAGAAAAGGAGTTTTTTGACTAGAATGTACCTATTCCTCCAGCCGTGCCTCTTGTTATCACTAAAAAGATTTCAAAGGAAAAGGGTAAGGTAAGGGAGAATTGGTCTTGGTTATTCTCAAGTTCCTTTCATGCATAAGAATCACTTAGCAAACTCAAGGTCAGCATACATCAGATTTCTTTGAAGGCTCAAGCAAGGAATGTAAGGTAATCCTAAATTTTGATATAGATTACATTTTGAAAGTTTTCCTTGAAGAATGGTGTTTATTGTATTCAGTTTTGAACAAGCTTCATGACATGTGGAGAAACCCATTTCAAGAAAAATAAAGGCTCAAGACAGTTGAATTGGCATTAAAACTGTGTTTTGGTGATTACACAGCAGTTTCGTAGCGCGCTACGAAACTGCTGTAGCTGCATATTTTGATGAAGTTGACCAATTTTGAGTGACAAAGGGAAAATATTTTTGAAAGGAAGTTTATGAAGATGACCATTATTCATAGCTAGTTTTGTTCATGATGCTTAAGGCAGCTTCAAAGAGGTTTTGGATCAAGTCTACAGTGTATGTAAAACAAGATAATCTAATGCAATTGTATGAAGAACAACCAGGGTAACTGAAGCAGCCTTTTTCAGGAGAAAAACTGTTTTAAGTAGTCAACTTCCAGGAGGTCTCTAGAGCAACTGAAAGCACATTTTGGAAAATTGAAAGAGTTTTTTATTCCTAATAGACTTAACTACAAAAACCTCCTTCAGTTTCCTCAAATACATCATGATAAGGGATAAATGGATGACTAAACTTGCGCTACGAAACTGCTGTACGTGCAAGTTTTTCACAAGCATATTTCCCTGTTTGACACCTGTTTTTCAATGACACATTCTGGGTGATAGGGAAGGTTTTTCAAAAAACAAAAAGAGGTTTTTGTTCAGCATCGATTGTTTAACAAAAGCCTCCTTCAGTTTTTCCAAATACGTTTTTTGTGAGAAGTTATGAGCTCTGTCCCAAGACCTATCTTTCAGCCAAAACATAAGCTTATATCTCATGTCATCTTCACATTGCAGAGACAGCTAAAAGGTTAGGTTTGTTAATAATCTCAGATGGAGTATATGCTCATATTGTCTTTGGTGAGAAGCAATTCATTCCAATGGGATTCTGTGCATCAACTATACCAGTAATTACTCTTGGGAGCACTGTGGAAACAACAAATATGAAGGAGAAGTTAACAAGGCTCGCTACATGCCACATAATTCATTTTGTCATTGCAACGAAGACAATGAGCTCAGATGTTTATGTGTTTGATTACAGCAAGCATCCATCAAAGGCTCCTCAAGGAAGGGTTTGCAATCCTGAATCGATATTGAAAGGTCATTCTAATGAAGGGTATGGTTTGACATGGAGTCCTCTAAAAGAAGGTCACATACTGAGTGCTTCAAACGATGCACAATATGCTTGTGGGATATAAACGCTGTATTTGGAAAGAAAGTGCTTGAGGCCAATCAAATAGTTAAAGGTTCATGAGGGAGCATTTGAAGATGTTTCATGGAATTTCAAGGATGAATACCTTTTTGGCTCTGTTGGAAATGATTGCCATTTGCTCATATGGGACATGCGTACACCTGCACCTAACAAGCCTCAATAATGAGTTGTAGTTCATCAGAGTGAGGTTAACTCTTTGGCCTTTAATCCATTCAATGAGTGGTTGTTGAGAAAAGAAATCCCAAGACAGTCAGAGTTTGGTATTGAAACTGTGATTTTTGGAACAACTCAGCAGTTTCATAGCGTGCTACGAAACCCCTGAAGCAGCCCGTTTTAGCAGAGAAACTGTTTTTACTAGTTAAATTACAGAAGCTTTCCTGAGCAGCTGAGAACTCAATTTTGCAAATGGAAAGAGGTTTTTCTTCCTAACATTCTGCACTACAAAAACCTCTTTCATTTTCTTCAAATCCATTCTGATGTGGGAGAAATGAAAGACTAAACTTGCGCTACAAAACTGCTGTAGGTGCAGTTTTTCAAAAATCAAAATTTCCTGTTTTACTCATCTTCTTCAAGGATCGATTCTGGAAAGCTGGAGAAGTATTTTAAAAAAACAAGAGAGGTTTTTGTTAAAAACATCCTAGAATACAAAAACCTCCTTCAGTTTCGAAAAATGTGTCATGGATGAGGAGATAAAGGCTCTGTCCTACGTGCCATTTTCAGGAATCCTAAACCTAAAAACAGGGAAACATGTTCCCTAATTTCTAGGGTTTGTCTTCAGCAGTCAGATGACCACGTGGGAGGCTTCATCAAATTTGACTTCTTTAGGTTGCAAGTTGTCAAATAATGCTTTAAATGCTTAGATAAGGTTGTTGTAATCATAATAAGGAGTTACACTCCTAGTTGTATTAGGTCTCTATGACTCCTAGTTAGGTGTCATTTGCATTTAATAGTTAGTTTTAAGTATCAATAGGTGTCATAGTAGGATGAATTCGAATTCCCCTCATGCTTGAGGAGGAATCCAAGTTATGTAAAGAGCTCTATATATAGCTGAAGCAGCAATGTACTCAGGGTTGGGAAATTTTATGAAAAGGCTGGTATTTGGCTTATGTAAAACTTTGTTTCAGTAATACAAGTTTGGCTTTACTTCTTAGGATTCATGAGGGATCTTTATGTTCAGAATATGTGATGTTTTCCTTTTCCTAATTCTTGCAATGGTATGGATGTGTAATCACTTAGAATTCACTGAATGTGCTCTGACTTCCTGTATACATTCATAAACTGTGTGGTCTTATATGAGTTTTATGTTCTGAATGTTTAAATGCTGAATGCCCTGACTTCTATGTAAGGTTGAGTTTATTGTGATATTGAGATGTTGTTGACTCCATAAGCCCAATGGATAGTTGTTAATCTATTTCCACCATTCATATTTTTCAAAGTTTTTCTACAAGAGTTAGCCATCTTATCTATAATCAAAATCATTAACCCATTTAGAGAGAGCCCTCTCAGGTTGAGGAGGCTAAGCCTCAGCCTAAAGTAGGTTTGAAATAGTTACTTAGAGTCAACCTGACCAGCAGCCTTTCAGGGTCCGATTTTGAGATAACACCTCTGACGCTGACAACCTTTCCAACATCGAATTTCCATTTTGTGTTACTGGTATTTAGAAGGATCTCCCCTTCTACCTTTGTCTCTTGGAGCATGAGGATGTCTGTGGGTTCCATTTTCAATAGATCTTTAATGGCCTTTGCCTTAGTGGGATTCCCCAAACCCCTACAGTTCCAAGAGACCAGCTGCATCATTTACCACTTGTTGGGGTAGGCCCTCCTCCCTTGGGGACTCTAGGTCTGGTATTCCTCCCAAGTGTCATCTCAATGGTAGCTTGACTGCCAAGGGTTTTTTTCCTTTCTGACTCTTCTTCCCTGGTTTCCTTGTTTGTTCTTCTTCCAACTTTTTTTGTTGGCCTTTCAAAGGTTTCGTCGTCTGATGAGCCCGTGTTTTCTATGTTTTTCTTCTTTTTTTTGACTATATCAGCATAAGAAGGAGATGAATTATTACTTGGGGTTTGGTTTAGATTATTACCTGGCTCTAAAGTGTCGTTATTGTTCAGCTCAGGAAGATCTTCTCGCTCTGTCTCTAAAGGGTTTGGAGGCAGCTTGAGATATTCAAAGGTATTTTTTTCCTCCACGATGCTAATGGTTTCCCTGCTTCTAGTGTTTTGATTGCTTGCATTTTCTTGCCCTCCTTTATTCTCTGTCTCTTTAGCTTTATTTTTGTTGTTCTGCCTGTTACTTGTTGTTTTCTTTGTTTGTTTCCATTGTTCACCCTTTTCTTTCTCTGATACCTCCTCATTTTTCTTTTTGAAGTGTCTTGCGAAGTGCCCGTATTCGTGGTAGTGTCGACACTTGAAGGGCAACTGTTCATAGTCGAGCTCTTGGATGTGTGTCCAATCTGCCACCGAGAGTTTGATTGCTTCAGGTAGCTCGATTTCCAGATCGACCTCTACACAGATGCAGGCGCAGGAGTATTGATCCTTCCTTGGTGCCTGATCTATGTATCTTCCTAGGGCATTGCTGATGGATTGTAGCGAGTTCTGACTTCAGCAATGAAGGGGAAGGTGCGGGAGACACACCCAAACAGGTACAGCCGTGGGTACATTTTGTGCTGGGTCAAAGTCTGGGGTCTATTTGTTCAAGCAGAGGCCTTGGGGACCCATGAAGTATGGCCCATTTTCGAAGATCAGGCTTCTGTCGTCTACGTTATCAAACACGAAAACAAAGAACCCTTTGTCTACAAAGTGACTTTTTATTCCTTCATTAACCAGTGGTATCTAGTTTCATTTAACGCATTCTTCTACTGCTTTCAGGGATGGCCATAGCCTTGTAAACTGGCCAATGAGGCCTCTTTCTGCTAGGTTCAACACTGTTATGCATGTTTCCTCCACAGGCAAGGTCATCGTGGGAACGCTGTCCAATTTTTTTAACAAACTTTTGCTGTGAGCTAGAGGTCTGACGTTTCCCAGCAGCTGCTATTAGGGATCTAAAGGCTTCGAGCTCCGGAGGCGAGGGAGGAAGGGCCTCAAGGCCACCTCCGAGCTCCATAGAGGAGAAGATCGCGCGAAGGAGGGATGGATCAGTCGGGCGTGGCTAGGGTTGCAGCAGAGCGCAAATATTCCTGGTAGACAACATTTTGAATATAGTACAATTTCTCATTACAACATAAATATTAATTGAGATTTGCATTTTTCCCCATGTAACACACTTTACCACTAGTGTGTATATCAATTTTATTTTAATACACATTTGTAACTTACTTTATACAATCATTTTAGAGCTAATTAAATTACTCTATTAGGAATGTAGTGGATTATTGAAATTATGGTTATTCTACTGAATGTATTCTATAAATATTTGATTTGATTTTAGAATAATGTTATATTCTTGTAACAGTTCGATGCCTAATTTTTGATGGGAAAAAATAACTTGATGGTGCTAGACTAAGAGCCATTTGCGTTTACTTTTGCACCTCAACTGGATCACATTATGAGACCTGAGTTGGCACTAAAGTCGGTGATCGACGAGTAGAAATTTAAAAATCACTAGGAGCCAAAACTTTAAAATTAAATACCCACCAACTATTGAACTAAAAAAAAAAATCTAGACTCTTTCTTTCTCCTATGATATTTTTTTCATTGTTGATAGGCCTAGACCCGTAAAGAAAAGAATAGGCTCCTCTGCCCCTACCTAGGTCTTGCTTTAGACTAGACCAGCTAAGAGTTAGATTCAATATTCCAGATGCAACTGCTGCGATAGGACAAAATATAAGGAAAAGGGAAATAGATATTTACAAGAAAGAGGTATGTGTGACGTAGAAAACTCAATCGAATGTGTAGGGCTATTGAAGAAGAAGGGAATCTGGGAGAAATGGTGGGCTCTTTTCTGAGGCTTTGTGCTAACCTACTTTGTCCACTTTCTATGCTACATGCTTAAAGTAGAGTACACATAAAAATTAATGCAGATTTCGAGACATCTGGCTCTTCCTCTCGATCAATCTCATAAGCATAAGAATCTAGGTATGGAATACTCTAACAAATTGATATTGGCCATTGTGAATGAATATATATGTGTTTTAATTGTAGGTTGTGTGTAGGTGATGGTTGCACGAGGATGCCAAGGGCATCACATGTTTTGGGATAACCATTTTATGCGGGTTGTGTGTATATGCTGACCTCGTGGGAATGCTAAGGACATCCTATAATTTTTAATTTTATAATATGAATGATCTATTTTTTTTCATCCAGGATATATATTATGTGATGGTTGTGTGGATGCCAAGGGAACCATGTGTTTTTCCTTGATTAATTTAATCAATTTGTGTGTATGTGATGGATGGATTGCTTACCTCGGCTCGTATTGTATCCCTTCATGCAATGTGATATCCTTCCTTGCACACTATTAGCCTTGTCTCGCCTCCACATACATGATTTTCTAACCTAGCCTCAAAATATTGAGCAGAAGGAAGGGAACATACAATGGACAAAATGAGGTAAGTCATTATGAAATTATAGATATGTAATTGTTTAAATTTTATCTTTGATTTTTAGTTTATTTATTTATTTTTATTTTTCAATTCCAAAATTAAAAAATATTTTATATATCTAGGGACATGAGATTGACCAAGAGAAAGAGGCCTTGGCTTCGATATTAGGGATGGAGGCACTTAATAAACTTGGTGGTGTGGACTTGAAAATTCTTGCTAGATACATATAAAAATGATCAACTAAAACCACTAAAAAATTGCAAGCACATCAACCATTTCAATGGGAATCAATTAATTCCTCAACCACTCCTGGATCGAGCAAAAGATCAAGGATATAATCATTAATCATAACCACTAAGAATTTGGAACATGAAACAAAGACTTCCAATGTCCAATCCACTCATGGGACACAAATCTCTTCTTCCACCACGCCACGTTATGAATCTTGCATTGGTAGCTATGATACAATGATAGAATATGACATGGTTTCAGATGAAATCCATAGATCTGATACTGGGAAAGTTTTTGAGAATAGGTTGAAGGAATCATGCCTTCAATGGTTCAAATATCGTCCATTTGTCATTCTCAAAGATATCGTTGCACCGACAAAAAACAATAATTAATGACATGGAGACTGAATTTGGCGTGAGTTGGTCTGTAAAAATGTTAAACTACAAATGTCTTAGGACTACAAGATATTTAGGTGCAATCAAACAAAGAAGATCAAAAAAATGCCCCTCGAGAAAAGGCCTAAAAGAAGGCTAGTTGATGTAAGTTTAAAAGTATGGAAATAACTTGTAAAAGCATATGAGAAGTTGGATGATTGGAGGAAGTCCACTGAGAAGAGTACCCAGGTATTTGAATTTTCTCATAATATTATATCAAATTTATTAAACAATTTATATATTTTTTTTTGTGCATAGTAAATTCAATTAGTATATGTTTTAGGACAAGGCCTTCAAGGTTAGGCTTGCAAAACGAAGTACCACACATCACAATGGCCATAAAGGTCTACAAAGCCTTAATTTTGTACTTTTGTAAGTATATTTTAATATTGTGAAATGATAAATATATATATATATATATATATATATTATTTTCCTAGAAAAAATAAATAATTGCATATTAATTAGTTTAACTAGTCCATGTTCCATGTTTTGACAAGAGGAAAAATATGGTCGTCATCCAACATACTTGGAAAATGACATGTTACAAAACAAAAAGTGGATCGAATTTGTTATCTAGATGGAGAATGAGGTACCACTAGTTGACTTTCAATAAGTTAGTTGGATATTGTTGTGTTTATATGTCAATTTCCATTTCTTGGAACATAGAGTAGAGGAAACATACCCTTGTTTTCCATATTTAGCCAATAAAATTTTTGTAGATTCTAATTATAAAATTGTTTGGAAAATGGTTGGAACATGATAGGATAAATATCATCATCCAAGGGTAATATATTGGTGGATTGTTGCCCAACATATCGATGGAATGTTTCCCACCATACCTTGCATTAAATAACTAGGGTCCTTGAATTCTTTGCTCTTCCAACTCTTCATTCTTCCTCATTTGGGATTCCCTTTGGGTATTAATGTAGACGATGGCCTTATGCAGGCCTTACAATTGACTGGCTAGGTGTTTCATATCCTTCCTTATCTCATGCATCTTGTCACTATAACATTCTCTAAGAGGAGGATATCTAGCCATGGCATGATTGTATCTAGGAATTTCCAACATCCAAGACTCCAAGTATTGCTAAAATTAAGACTACCACCAAGAAAAAGAAACAAACAAGAGGATTGGAGGGATAAAGCCTTTTTGAGTATTTGACAAGACCAATCAACTCAACAATACCTTTAAAATCAAATAGAAACAAAAAACTAAAATTACAAACCTATCCATATTTTCAACACGGTAAATTGGTTCATTACCATCCATAAGTGACCTATAATTTTGCCTCTCTCCCCACATAGATATTTAATTTTACGGACCAGATTTCAAAACCATCTAATTTATTGCAATTTTCAACATTTACTCAAGCATATTCATCGTTAACCATTAACTAGTAGAGTAATAACAATGTTAATTTTCTTAGGGCTAGAAGTCTCTGCTGTAGATAAGTGTATTTTAAAACATTTTCAACATTTTCACATTGCATTCACCCCATATCATCATAAGAAATTATGTAGACAGAAAATTAGAAATAACAATGGAACTATATTGTCATAGGCCTGTCATGATATCTCTATCATAGGTCTGTCATGATATATGTGTCACGGGGCTTGGCATATCTCCTTTATATCTTTGTCATGATCTTTTATCATATCATAGATAAGAAGGCCCAAAAAGGCCACTCCAACACCCAGGAATTGAGGCCCATTAGGGTGTTGTTACTCCACAAGACTGAGGGCCATTAGGGTACTATTACACCACAAGACTGAGGCCCATTAGAGCATTGTTACACCACAAGACCAAGGTATAATTACACATACATAAGATGGAATGATCATTATATCATTGCTAATTAATTACAGATCTTGGTGTGCATTTATTTGAGGAACACAAACCCCTTCTTTTACCCTATGAAATCCATGAAATTCGGAGTATTCTTGAACAACAAAAATATATATGTGAAAAATAAAAAAATATTTAATTGTATCAATATTACTTATGAGTAAAAAAATACTCTCCAAATTGAATAATTCAATTTGGCTTTGAAATGAAGGTTGGGCGTGCATTTTTGTGAAGCAAGCCAAAATTGCCTTGCTTCACTAAAATGCATGACCAAGCTTCATTTCTTGTCCAATCTAATTGATTCAAATTGTATAGTATTTAGTTAGTAATTACTGGTCATAATGGGCATTTATTTGAGGCACAAAATTCCTGCCTTTTACCTTTATAAAATCAATCCAATTTGGAGTATTCATGCGCAAGATAAATTTAATGAGGATAAGTTATTGTCCACCCAAATTTAATGAGGATGTACTTCTAGCTATGTGACAAGGCATGTTCCCCACACATTTCAAAGGTCTCTTAGGTCATTTATTAATAGGAAGAGACTTATAATTTGTAAATCATAACACATTGGTTATGTTGTCACCCTAGATATAGTTCCGAGCTGAAAGGGAACCAGTGCCTAGGACATCTACAAAATTTCTTGAAAACTTTTAAAAGATTGTTAAAATATGCCCATAGATGATATATTCCCTTGTGCAACAAAGCTTAATCTCAAAGATGAATCTTTATGCCCAGATTGGCCTTATATTAACAATTACAGACTTTAATTATTTTACTGGAATGAAGAACTGAAAGGAGACCAGGGTCTATAATTTGGGTCTTTAAAAGAATCCAAATTCAAAACTCTTAGATGAAAGTATGAATGATTAAGATCAAGAATGTAAGTGCTGAAACAATGGAGAGCATATTAAGATGTATTTAACAAAACTTATAGGTATTCTCTGTAACTGTTAATGATACATAAAATAAATCTGTAAATTGATCAAATAAATATGCTACGATCATACATGTGCTTCATAGAAGAAAAATGAATATGGAATACATATAAGAGAAACAAAACATACTGCAATATACTAACATATGCCGAAATCAACCCTATGATCTTTATTATTCTCTCAAAGGAATCCAGAATGATTACACAAGTGCTCAAAATGCCAAAACTCTGAACCCTTTCTCAATGGTTCTCATGTCTTTTAAACATTACATCAAAATAATTTACAAAGGTAAATGTCAAAATTTCTAAAACTACTTAATTATACATAACTAAAAAGTATTTTAAAACATTATAAAATAAAACTTTTTGTTTTTGAGAAGTCGTATGACTCGTGGAACATTGACTTTGAGGATTGGTCTTTGATTCTGCCACTTCAACTTCAACAACTATAATCAACCTTTCCAAAGCACTTGATCTGGAACACTGCATTGGATCATTCTCTCGAATGCAAGGTTCAAATTTGAAATCTTTGTATAATTACCTTTGGTAACAAACATTGTCTTCGTAAGTTAGAGAAGTTGGAAATCCCTCTACAAATAATTCATTATAAATCTTCCCTTTAGAATTGCAATCATTTCATGTGTTGTATCTTCTCTGCTTATAACAACCACTAAATCTTTTTTCATACAATTCCGAATAGAGTAAGTTCCCTTGCTGATCCTAACAAATAGGTAAACCAACTCTTTGGTTTTGGTCAAATTTGGAATATAACAAAGAAACTGACTTTTGAACTTCCTTTAACATATTCTTAGCTTGAATATGAAGTATATTTTTCTCAATCATTCTGCTAATCTCCATTATCACTCCATGTCTATCTGTAATATCCAATTCCCTTAATTTTGTTGAATAATTTCCATTTAAATACTTAATTATCTTCTTGGCCTTAAGTGCTTCTTTTTGTACTTGTTTCTTGCATAAATCGATGCTCATTTTTTATCCCTTTGCCATAATATTTTGTTGTGCAAATATATGAATATATTTCCATATAGAATGAACTTCTTGAATAATGTCATCCCAAACAATTTGTCTAGCCTCAATTAAAGAAATATTACCTTTCAGCTTGGTTGTCAAATATTTGGTTTCATCTTAAGCTGCCTTATACATACTAGTAAGTTGATTGTTATTTTCATTTGCTATGTTTAGCTGCCTCTCCTTTACATTCAACTGATCCCTTACAATGACCAAATCATCTTAGGTTTTATTTAGTTCAACTTCTGAAATTTTGAGCTCTGCCATGACCTTTATCAATTTCTCTAATGGGTCATCTCATTTAGTTGGAACCAAAATGGTGCAAACATGATTTTTAATTAATTGTTTTAAGCTCCACACTTGTTCTTGTAGAATAACAATATCTTTATTTTTATCAACTAATTCTCCTATTAAATACTCTTTTTCTTTTCTAACTTGAGCCAACTAAGTTGTTTGAGAGTGCTCACTCCTAGACATTTTTAACTTTTTCCTTAATGATTGCACCCCAGATTTAGTGTTTTGCAACATGGTCTTGATGACTTCCTTGTCATTTGGATCGACTTCCATTTTAATGATTAATTTCTTGTACTCTTCAATTTGGATATGCAATGCTCTAGAATTTCCCTTTTCCTAATTCAACTGATTTGAAATTTTCTCCAAATTTTTTTTTTCTTTACTCACTATTAAGGAAATTTTGCTTCGGTCATTATAGATCATTTCCCTTACTTATCTTTACAAATTTATCTTGTTAGGCAAAGGAATATCAACCACATTAATAGATAAATCCAATGTTTTGAAATCTGGTCTTGGAGGAATATATTGAGTAGCATGATGTGTAAGAGAAAGCTTTAATTGATTTTTCTCTAAACCCATAATAAAGATAAATCTTATTTGATAGCTTGAGGTTGCTTGAGTTGTTAGCTGTGTTTCCATACTAATTCTCATTTTATAACTCCTTTCTTTATTGTTTTTTCCCCTGGGAAAAAGTCGTAATTTCCATTAAGTTAAGAAATTACATTTTGCAGATGCCAAAGCATATTCGTATGCAGGCAACTATTGCCTGTCAAGTTCATAATAAACAGTAAGGAGTATGACCACAATATCTCCACGCAGGGAGCATTACAAAAATTCTCTGACAATGATCCAAAATTACGTCTGTGCTCTTCGTAGAGAGCGTTATATCTGCTGTGTATGAACAAAAAGTTATGCTGTACTCTTAAACTAAACACAGTCTATATGCATGTTATGTACAATAAAAATGACTGTAAATATAGGGCACTATAGCCCCTCGTCCATCTGTTCATCAAAAGGTCGGTGATAATATTGGTAGTAGGTGCCGTCGAATTCCTCTTGTATTGACCAGTCATCATCTACTCTGTGCGCAGCCTCTTTGGAGAGTTGATCTGCAACGGTGTTTTGCTCCATGTATATGTGCCGGCAGACAAAAGATTCAAAGATAGAAGTCAATCTCTTTGCTTCATCAAGTATGTGTCTCAAAGTATAAGAATGACAATGAGATGCATTATTCAACCAATTGCAAACTATTTTAGAGTCTCCAAATAACTGAAGGTGCCTGCACTGTTTATGGATAGCAAAATGTATGATATGTTTGGCTGTGCAAAGTTTAGCATAATTGTTGGTGCCTCTACCAAGATCGATTTGTATCTTATAACAGTGCCCTTTGTTTAGGTGTAAGATAGCACCACCCGCGCAGCCATCTTCTTGTGCTGAGCCATCGAAAAATGCCCAAGGAATTGATTTGTCGATGGGCGCAGGTCTGAGGTTCCGAGGTGGGGCGGGATGGGTCTCTTCAGGTATCATGTTATAATCGGAAATCGTATGGAGAAAAATAGAAGGCCAGTGGGGAACCTTGTGATTGAAGATTGCCTGATTGCGAGCAATCCATATTGCCCAGCAAGCCAGCAGTGGCAGGTTAATGGTTTTTCCTGAATGCTCACGCCACCATTTACCCCATGCATCAGGAAGGTTATTCCCATGCTAATGATTCAAATTCGGGATGTGAGAAGACAATGCTTGCCAGAGTTGTAGAGCAGTGCTGCAAGAAAGAAACAAATGTTCGGTACTTTCTTCTGCGATAAGGCATAAGTGGCAACGGAAAGGTCCATAGAAGGACCTCTTCATGAGATTGTTTCCAGTGGGGATTTTGTCAAATAATATATTCCACATCAATAATCACGTACGGGGGGTTGCCTTGAGCTTCCAAATCGCTTTCCAGGTGGGATGTAGGACTGGAGGCTTATACGGTTCCATGAGTCTTAGATATCCAAGCTTTGGAGTGTAAATACCATGCTTCACAAAAGCCCAGATGATCTCATCAGGTCCTTCAGTAAGTCTGATTTGTGCTTGTGTGAGCGCCGTTGTATACGCCATCCATTTGTTAGTCCATTGTTGAGGCAATTCTAATGCTCGGGCTGTTAACCAAGCTTGATGGAGGAAGGAGGAGTTTGCTTGGTCACCAATATGCTTAATGTGTGTAACGCCTCTGTCATGGAGGTGTCTAATAAGATCCGCATGTAGTCTGTGGGTGTTCCCACATCCAACCCACGGGTCCATTCCAATTCGCACAACATTCCCTTCCTTGATATGCCAAGTGATTCCTTCTCAGAGCAGTGGTATAGTGTCGATGACCGCTTTCCAGATGTTTGATATTTGATGATGATTTCCCTGTCTCGTGCATATCCAGTCTAATACAGTCTGAGGCTTTATATATTTAGCATATGCAACCCGAGACCATAGACTCTCTGAGGTAAGCAGTCTCCACCCGAGTTTTGCTGCCAAAGCCTTTGAGAATAATGCCAACCTCTTGATACCCCATCCAGCCCATCTTTTAGGAAGAGCAATGGTGTCCCATTTAACCCAAGCAAATGGTCGACCAGTCTGTTGACCTTTCCAGAGAAATCTGCAACAAATACTTTGAAGTCTATTCAGAATGCCCCTGGGGATCCAAGCCAGGGCCATCCAGTAGACTGGTGTGGCCTCAATAACAGATTTGATGAGTACTAATCTGCCAGCCTGCGAGAGGTATCTATGGTACCATACCTGAAGCCTCTTTTCCACTTTTGTTATTAGCCACACCCAGTCTGCAATTTTGTAGCCAGATGGTTTAAGTATGAAACCCAGATATTTTATGCCATCTGCTAGATTCGAGTAGGTGAAAGGAAAGCGTTGAGAAGCAAAGGCGGATTCATGAATGGAGCAGCCAACCATGGTAATAGTGGACTTATTATTGTTGATCAACATACCAGTGGCATGCTGAAAAAGGAGGATGGAGCTGCGAAGTGTAGTGGAATCCCCAATGCTGCCATTTAAGAAAATCAAGATATCATCAACGAATAACAGGTGGGTAAGGAAGAGGTTGTCCACTATTTTGATGCCAGTTAGATGGTGTCTGTCTCTGGCGGATGAAATAACTCTGCTCAAACCTTCCATAATCAGAAGGAAAAGCAGAGGCGAGAGGGGACATCCTTGTTTGAGTCCTCTTTCTGAGGTGAAGAAAGGGGTGGCTTCCCCATTGAGTAGTACACTATATGATACGTCCGTGATACAGCTCATTGTCCACTTGATGAATTCATAGGGGAAGCCAAGATGAGTAAGTAGTAGCCTTAAGTACAGCCAGTTTGCTCTGTCGAACGCCTCGGAGAGATCAATTTTGAGAATCATACCCTTCTGTTTTTTGATCTGTAGGGTGTGAATGAGCTCTTGTGCTGTAGCGATGGCCTCATGGATCTGTCTATGATGCAAGAAGGCAAATTGTTCAGAGGATATGTGCTGGGAGAGAATAGGCTTGAGGCGATTTGCAATAATCTTAGCTATGATTTTGTAGAGGCAATTGCAAAGTGAAATGGGCCGGAAATCATCGAAAGAGGACGGGGCATCGGTCTTAGGTATGAGGGAAATAAAGGTGGATTTGATAGCTGAAGATATTCTGCCTCTCCTCCTACTATCCTCCACAATATTCAGTAGATCATGCCCCAGAATGTCAAAAAAGGCGATATAGAATTCTATAGTCCATCCATCAGGTACAGGACTCTTGTCTTTCTTAAACCATTTCAAAGTAGCTTCCAATTCATCCAAGGTAACTTCCTTCTGTATCTCTTCCGAATCTTCCTGGTCTACAAATCTAGGAAAGAGTTCAGCAATTCTCATAATTTCCAAGATATTTATGCCCCCAGGAGCCTTATATATACCCCTAAAATGAGCATTTGCAAGTCTGGCCAAGTTCTATTGAGATGATACAGGTTGGCCATGTTCATCCTTTAATTCCCAGATCGTATTAATGGCTTTACAACCATTGGCGAACTTGTGAAAGAATTTGGAGCTCGTTTAGAAATGAGGTTGTTATACTGATCCTTGTTCTCCTGAGATGAGAAAGTCCCAGTCGATGAATCCTCAAACTCTGCAATGACCCGTTCCACCTCAGTCAGCGTATGATTATCTTGTATCCGCTTCTGGTGAGCCCAATTTTTTGTAATCAGCTTGAGTTCTGTGAGCTTCCTGACAAACCCTGCAGCTAGCTCCTCATTCCCACTGATGGGGTTGTTCTGCCAGTATTCATGGACCAACTGTATATATGTTGGGTCCTGTAGCCAGGCTGCATTAAATTTGAACGGGCTCTTGATTTTGTGATTATTTCCATTTGCCTCCAGATAGATGGGCCTGTGGTCCGATATTCCCCCAGTTCCTACGCATTGTCTAATTCTAGGGAGGCTGGTATATAAGGATTCCTTGATAAGGAAGCGGTCTAGCCTTCTGGCCAGACCCTGTTCCCCACTCCTATTGTTTGACCAAGTATACTGAAGGCGAGCAGATGGGATGTCCACCCAGTGGTGGTCCTCTAATAGGGAGGTGAGGGTATCAGAGAGAGAGTCGACTTGAGCCATATGCCCCCATGATTCACAGAACCCAAGGGAAAAATTCAAGTCCCCTCCCATAATAATGTTATCCGCTTGGAGCAGATCAGATTCAAGAAAGGTTCTCCAAAAAGTGCCCCTATCCGAGCAGGGGCCATAGACATTGATAATACATAGAGCCATGTCTACAAAGTGTGCCAAAATGTCTAAGCCAATGAAACCCTTACCTCCCCAGATATTCCGCATCTCCACAAACTTGTTGTAAACCCCGATAGCTAATCCTACGGATCGCTCGGACGCATCCAGTGCATGGAAGGTCCAGTTAGGGAGCCAGGAGGAAAGAGTGTGAATAAGGGGATCAGCCGGGCAGAGGGTCTCTTGAAGGAAAATAACGTCAAGTTGGGTCAAGTTAAGCAGCCTCCTGAGCGCTATTTTTTTGGTTAAACTAGCAAACCCTCGACAGTTGAAAGAGAGAATCTTCATGAGGGTAAGGGCAGAGGGCCGTCCTTTGCTCTAAGGGCCCCAAAGATGGTTTGCTGTCGCCCAAGGGTGACCTCTTCATTAGCAGTGTGACGAGCTTTGGTGATGCAGGAGGGACGACCTCGGGAGGTCTTGAGGGTGATGGGGGAGCATACCGAGTCGAGCCCTACAACATCAGGTCCTCTGTCTTTGTTCCGAGGTCGCAGCGAATAACGGGGTGAAGATGGAATAACGAGGGTCGAAGTGATCAAAGGAGGGGGAACAATCAGAGGCGGGGAAGGGAGTGAGCATATGAGGGATGAATGAGCGAGAATAAAATGAGATGAAATAGAAGGAGCAGAGAGATGAACATGAGTGCAATGTGGGGGAAATGAAGTGCCAGATGATATGCAGGATGCATGAGTAAATTGAGATTGCGTTAATGACATACCCATAATCGCTGTATCCACTGTAGAGGATAATGGTTGCGCAGGAGCCTCTGTAGTAGAAGGCGGTGCGTCAGAGACAGTATCAGTAGCTGCAGTGGCATCCCCTGATTCCGGGTCTCCCCTAGAGGCATCCTCCCCTTGTGATCACCCTTGTGCTTCCTGAGGCTGAGCAGGTTGAGGGGAGGGGGGGTGACCTGAGGAGGGTCGACGTCCACAGCAGTGCCATTCCTCTGTGATTTCCGAAGAAGTGGGTAGTCCCTGAAAAGATGCCCAACTTTGTGGCATCTGCGGCATCGATAGGGGATGCCCTCATAGTCTATAATCTGCCTGCGGGCCGAGTCTCTCCACTGAATGGTAATATGCTCATAAAGACCACACCTTGTGTCCATGTTGATGAGGATCCTGGCATACACCATCATTCCAGTCTGATGATAGGATTTGTCGTAGCCCATGTATGTGCCAAGAGCGTTACCGATGCGCTTGAAAATATCTTCAGACCAATATTGAAGAGGAAGCCCGGGGAGCCGAACCCAAATAGGGCCAACCCAAATCTGCTCTGTCTCAGGATCAAACAATGGAGTCCATCTCTTTAAGAGAACAGGCGCTTGCTCGAAATGCCAATGTGAAGACAAAACCCAGTTTGTATGGTCAGCATGAGCGAATCTCAGTGCGAACCATCCCCTCAAAAAAGTCTGCACAACTGGGATGTCCACTAAGTGATGTCCCCATACTTCAGCCGCCCAGGTCTTCAATCGTGCCGCCGTGTAGTTGCGTCCCCTGATGCGCCCGACCAAGACGCGATCTGCAAATTCCATCACTTCGCCCCACTGAATATCCTCTTCCAGTCTGAGGAAGTATTCGTCCTCCTTGGATTTGAAGCACTTAGATTTCTTTTTAGGGCCACTCAAAGGGGGAGGGTTCCGGGCCTGGCCGGAGGTCGGTGCAGAGACATGAAGTGGTGCCGAGATCTGATGTGAGGCAAGTCCGAAACCAGTATCCGGAGGGGGACCCGAGAGAGGGGGCATGGAGGTAAAATTGCCGGAGGATGGACCAAGACAACCCGGGGGATCCGAAAGGGAAGTAAGGGGGTTAGGGTTAGGCGGCGGGCGGGAGAAAGAGTCAGCGGCCAGGAGATCTGGACCAGGGTTAGGGTTAATACAACCCAAGACAAAACCGATAGTTGCCGGAGAATGAGGGGGTGTAGATAGGGCTGGCCATGTCGGTGCTTCGTCCGAAAGGACCACAGGCAGAGATCTCGACGATTCACCAGAAGAGAACAGTGAATAATTCCCGGAGAAGTCTTCATAATACATCCCTTCTGATCTGGCATTCGGGGATCGCCAGATGGATACCCCCTCCAACGGGTCGGCGGAGTAATCGACAGCTTCCAGGGCATCCATAGCTAGCAACGTCTCGAAACGGCGAACACTTTGGGGAGTAGAGAAACCCGGGGAAAATGACAGGTTGCAGTTACCGGACCGTAAATGGTAAAAATGAACCCGTCACAGAATTTACCGGAGGGCGTGCTCAGGTGAGGGCGCAACTCTACAAAGAGTATGGCAACCGAAAGGTAATAGAGAACAACACGGTGGAGGACGGATCATGTGCGATAGCGGCAGGAGGAAACGGAAAGCGGCGCGGTCAGCCTGCAGCTACAGGGTTCTGAAGAAACCCTAACCATAACCAGAGCGAGAAACCCGATTCATCCTCCTTCCTCTCCGTTCAAGACAATGTCCACTTAAACCCCTTTCTTTATTGTTGATAATTCGTTTGCAAAGTTTCAAATGATGATGGAGTCTCTTATATTGTGAATGCTACCAAATTCGTGGAGATAGAATATGAAGTAGTGTGCCTTGGATTCCCAAATGCATTTGAAAAATAGGCTCATTCTAAGGTCCTTTTATTAATTTCATTTATGCGTCTTCTTCACCCTCTGTTTGAATTTTAGTCCTCTTGTGTGATTGGAAATCCTCCATCTCAACATTTATATGTTCAAGAGTAGTCCTCTTCAACTCTTCTCTTTTACCATAAAGGGTTTCAACATCCATTCTTTGCTACACCCTGCCACATGGCCAAGTTTCTTGATCTGCCATTTTCTCAATTTCTGGTATGCTTTCATGAATATAATGTGCAAAACTAATTTCGACCCTTTTATTAGAAATTATATGGTGAGGGTCATATTGCCACTCCTTCATCATCACTTCCACCTATGTAAGGGCTTGTCTGTTGTTTACAATAAATGGACCTATAGTCCTCTCTAGCTTGAAAACATATCTTTTTTTGCGCAAGAACAAAATGAACTTGGTCAACACTAAGACTCTGCCTTATAAATTCAATAGAAAATATCCTCAAAGGCAAAAATACTGACAATCAGTATGGTTTCCATTTTGTTCCATATAGTATTATTTCACTGTAGTCTTCAAAAATAGACTAGTCCCCAACTTTAATGTCTTCACTGAGTTGCAAAAACTCTTTTTATTTAGGTAAAATTTTAGGGGGATAGTGGTTGTTGATAATAGAATAGATAGTGACAATGGATAATGATAAATAATGGGGAAGCCACTCATTGTTCTCTTTCCTTCTAACAATACTAGTCCATTCAATCACATATTTCTTTTGATTACTTGAATCCCACATACTCAAACCAAGATGACTCAACTTATCAACATGCACATTCAAGAATAGATAGACCAAAACAAAAGGGTATCTAAAGTAACCAACAATATGAAAGTTTCGAAACTAAAAAATGATTGACTTGTCTAAATAAGAAGGAATGCTTAAAATAGTATATGTTTGGCAGCATCAAACTAAAAAACCCCAGATCTTTTTCATTTACCATCCCAATATCATCTTCTCCAAAAAGAGACAAAATTATAGCTAAGACATGTTCGTAGCGTCAGAAAATAAATTTGTTGGTTAATTCATCGCTGGTGGAGGAATTTGGAAATTTGGTGCCAGAATGATTTTAAACATGCTTTCCTTATTTTCTTTAGAAAAATGTCTACAAGTATGGAGTAAGGAATCATTTGAAAACCTCTTGGGATTCTTGACTACAAGAAAATTAAAATCTTTGTGTATTAGCTTTCGAGTGACCTCAAAAATATTCTCCCCTAAAAAATACATAACAAAATTCCCTTATGGGACATGTGAAGACACTAACCAACTCATAAATTTGGGGAAATTATAGGTGTGTGGGACAATACCATGATAAAGGCCATACTGGATGACTCGAAGAAGGTTATCCGGGTCACTAGAATGGTCAAGAATGTCCCATCAAATCTACAAAAGGTTAAAGGGTCAGCGAAAATCATATACTTTATCATCTCTGTCCATAAGGGGTATATGGACAAACAATGTGGAGATTGCAGGTTTTTTAGTGGATTTTGGGGTTTTCTCCATGTATATAGTTTGAAGAAAGTACAAAGAAGAAACACATAATTATAAGTTAGCCAGTAACCAAAGTCAAAGAAGGGTTGAATGTTGATGTGGATTCAACAATCTACACTTTGGATGTTCGTCATCGTAATCCTGTAACTAGAGGATAAAGAAAATGACAAGTGGGACGTCCATTTATCTTTTGTGTACTTGAGCAAGAAAAACAAAACAAAATTTGGTGATGTAAGGGGTACGAAAGGATGATATGGATGTATGGAAGATGACATGGAGGGGTGAGGTGGATTGATGAGATGGGAGGGCCTGCTTGCTTGCCTGGCTCGCCTGACAGGTACATGAGTTGTCGCCAACTTGTGCTGCGTGGCTTTGCAAGAAAACATAAACCTTTTCCGATGGGTCCCTATTGTGGTTTGTGAAAAATGGAGGGGCCCTGTCGGAATGGATCATGGTGGTTGATCTAGAGATGAGTTGTTTAGGCATGTCACTTTCCGATGGGTCCCTATCCCATAACTTTTGATTGTTTTGGCCTTTTGGAAAGAAATTGATTTCGCGGGTTGATTCCAATGAGCAACGATACGCTCCACTCATTAATTTTATTTTTTGTACAATGTTGGACCCACTTTTGTATATTTTTTTGAGCATTTTTAACTTGATAGGGTTAGGCTTGGTACATATATAAATAAATTTTGATATGGGACTTTTACATATAATATTTTATTTTTAGGTCCCTATATCCAATTGTTCTTTTCTCTTTTTTTTTTTCCAATTTTTTTTGTATACTTATTTTTTTATTTTGCAACATACTCTTATTTTTCATATTTAGCCAATGAAAAATGTTGTACATTCTAATTGTAAAATTGTTTGGAAGATGGTTGGAACATGATAGGATAAATGACATCCTCTTAGGGTAATATATCGATGGAGTGTTTACCACCATATCGATGGAATGTTGCGCAACGTACCTTGCATTAAATAACTAGGGTCCTTGAATTCTTTCCCTTCCAACTCTTCATTCTTCTTCATTTGAGATTCCATCTGGGTACTAATGTAGACCATGGCCTTATGTCAGCTTTCTAGTTGATTGGCTAGGTGTCTCATATCCTTCCTTATCTCATGCATCTTGTCATTATAACACCCTTTAGGAGGAGGATAGCTAGCCATGGCATGATTGTATCTAGGAATTTCCAAAATCCAATACTCTAAGTATTACCAGAATTAAGACAACCACCTGTTGTGGTGAAAACACAACCCCCCCATTATTAACTTGCTCAACTCAAATAATGGGGATCCTTTCTATAAAATTTTTGGCTAAACACCTTTTTGGATTTTTATTTAGTTGATTGCCCTACGCTTTTGTTAATTTTTCGTTTTCTTTGGATTCTTGTTTTGATTGCTTTGATAAAATCATTTTTTATAAGCTTCCCATTGACGCTTGTTTCGTCTCATTTGGTCGACTGGTTTGAAAATGGTACTCCTTTGAAGTCTCATCATTTATGTAGCCTGAGTTAAAAATGCATAAAATGTACAATATTGCATTTTGTAAATAAATTAGTTCAATAATGCATTCATTTTAAATATTCACCCGTAGTGAGTTTTTACTAACATTTTTCCATTTTTAGTTATGCAGCCAAACCATGAAGCATCAGGATTTTAGTAATTTATTCCAATTTTCAAAAGAGATCACTAATCTTGAAAACCCAAACATCCAAGTGGCTGTAGTTTATTTTTATTCTTTTTATTTATTTTCCAAGTGGCTGTAGTTTAGAAACTAAAATTCATAAAATAAAACCAAAATTAAAATTGATATTTAATGTTAAATTTTAAATTAATTAATATA
>APFE031137180.1:3096-26289 GCA_000404065.3 Pinus taeda | reverse complement strand
ATATAGTAACACCCCACCCCACATTTACCCACTTTTACAAGCTTACTAGGGTAAACATGAGCTGAGAGTTACTATGCATGACCCAATCTCCAAGATTCAGTTATGGAAATGGGTCCACTTATCCAAAACTTACTATAAAACACCCAGAAACACATGATCACTGATAAAAGCCTAACTTTCCTTGGTGATCATTTTCCTGGACTAGTACTGATTCTCAACTTTTACTTGCCTCCTAGCCACATGTATGCAGGCCTGTGAGTACCACCAGAAGGTTCCAGCTGCATGCATAACTCATCCTCATTGTGGCTATGTCCGAAATTTCCTTTTTTTGTGCATGAAACCACAATCTATATTCTAGAATTTTAGGGCTTGCCTACATGCCAAATGCCCAAAATTCTCTAGAAATCTATCAATAATGTTTGTGTATCTATATGCTCTATTCTTGTTCAAAACTTGCCCAACACTTGTGAATCATTTAGACAAACACTTTGTAAACTTAGTACTTGTACATCATGAATGCATAATTTGCACATTGTTTCATTAGTTTCTTCAGGTGTTCATTAAGAAGGCTTGTTTCCCTCTCATACTTAGTTGCAACAACAAATATTAACACATGCATCCATATAAAACATTCAAGAGCCTATCAACCATGAGTATGATATAACAAGATCTCTTCACATCATAACAAAAATACCATGCATGTAACCAACATTTAACCAAAATGAAACCATGAAAAACCAGTCCAATAATCACAGTGCATTAAAATAGAACTTGTGATCATTGATATCATTAAAGAATAAAACATAATAACATATGCATAGTGCCAACCAAGTCAGGTATTTCCACGTACCACCTAACCATAGATTAGGCTAAACCAAATCTTTCTTCCAACCAATCACCCCCATGCCATATTCCAAGCATGATTGTGGGATCACATGGGATAAACCAAAACCTAACCATACAAGGAATTCAGAGGAAACCATCTCCACCCTCAAACCACAACGATTTCACCCCATGCTGGGTCCAAAAGTCACCAAAACTAATACAAGCTTGGATACTTAAAAAATTCTTCACTACACCCAGAGGAATTTTCCCATCTCCACCCTCTTGTCAAGAGATTATTAGAGAAAACCTTCTCCACCCTAAATCCTTGGGATTTTCCTGAGACCACCTCAACTAGGATCCAAAATCTACCAGCAATCCAAATTCAACCAAATAGGGAACCCACTACATCATAGTTATCTAGAAAATAACATAAAGAAAGGTTGTACACGACTATCAATCTAATAAAATATCCATGCAAATTACAACAAAATAACCAACAAACCAATGCATAAACCATGCATCATAATCCCAACAAGATAAATCAACATGCACAATGTTACCTGCAAAATCCTCCTGTTGGTTGCTCTTTTCTTTGCTTGATTTCTGCCCTTGCTTTCTGTTGATCCAATTCCTCTTGCACTCCTTACTTTCCTTTTTTGTCTCTCCTTGTGCCCAAATGTTTTCCAAAACACACACTCTCTCTTGCTCTCCTCTTGTTATAGATTTCTCTCTTGCTCTTTCCCCACAATGAATTTTAGAATTTCTTCTCTCCAATTTCTTTTCTTCTCCTTCTCCTTTTTCCTCATTTTCCCTTGCATGCATATTATTTTACTATTTTATCCTTTTCTTTTCTCTTCCTCTTCCCCATTTACTGAAGTGGAATTTATTTCATTTTCTTTTATTTCTTTTGCACTTTGCCACATGTCCTTGCTAGCTTGCAATAATTACTTTTCCATTTATTTCCTTTTGCCTCTTGTTAATGCCAATGCCAATTTCCATAGCCAATAAATAAATATTAACCACAAGTAATTCCTAATGTAATGTTTTTCCCTTCATTCAGCTTGGAATATGTGTCCCATGACATTGGTTTGATTCTTCTTTTATAATTCCCATTTATTACATGGAATTTTAACTTGGGGATGTTACAAACCCATCGCCCATGGGGGAACACCTTCCTTGATGTTTTATGACACTTATGACAAGAAAAAACTGTTGAAAACATACGAAATATACTACTTGTTGGAGCTTTATAAACATAGATTGATGCAATATTTACAATGACACACACACACACATGCATAATTTCTTCAACCAACAAATAAAGAAGAATATAGAGCCCATATCCTATCAACCATCTCCCAGGTAGCTTCCTCGGGCCCAAAGTGCTTCCATTGCACTTTAACTTTCTCTATTACTGAGTTCTAGAGCATGAGATTCTTCCGTTTTAGGATGCAATGAGGCTTTAGTTGGAACTCTCTTTCTGGTTCCACCTGTAATATAGACCAATCAACCACATGATCAACATCCTGTACATATCTTTTAAGCAGAGAAACGTGAAAAAAATCATGGTCTTTTAGTGATGGAGGAAAAACAAGTATGTATGCCACTGGTCTAATCCTCTCAAGGATATCAAAAGGATCACAATACCAAGGTGCCAACTTGGCACATGACCCAATCTTCAAGGAGCTCTTCTTGGGATTGATGCACAAGTACACTTGCTCTTCAACCTGAAACGCCTTTAATACTCTATGTTGATCCACATAGCTCTTTTGAATGTCCTGTGTTGTCTTCAAATTCTTTTTCATAACCGACATCTCCTACTCCTCTCTCAACATATCCATTCCAATCAGTACCCTGCTCACTCAATCACTCCAGCTGATAGGAGTATTACAACTCCTCCCAAAAAGAGACTCAAATGGACTCATACTCCTCCCACTTCCTTTATTGATACATGCCATACATCCTCAAAATATCCTCAAGGATCACATGGATTCTCTCTATCTTCCCATCTATCTATGGATGATAAGTTACACTAAAGGCTAACTCTGTCCCCAAGCCTGCAAACAGCTCCTTCCAAAACCTAGAAGTGAACTTGGAATCTCTATCAGATATAACCCTTTTGGGAACTCCATGCAACCTCACTATCTCCTTAATTAATATTTGAGCCTTTTTGCTAGTTGAATTAGTATACTTTATTGTAATGAAGTGAGCTACCTCACTCAACCTGTCAACCACAAGCATGATGGATTCATGCTGCCTTGATGTCCTTGGAAATCTTGTAATGAAATCCATGGAAATGACCCCCCATTTCCATTCTGGAATCAGAATAGGCTGCAACAAACTAGCTCGATAGTTGCATTCAACTTTAGCCTTTTAACAATCCCAACACTTAGCAACAAAATCAGCCACATAGTTGTCAAGGTCATATAGTATCTTGGGTGGCCTGAATATGAATTGACATGAAACTCTTTTAAAATAAGCTTCTTCAATTCACTATTTTCAAGCACATAGATCATGCTCCCGAACTTAACCAAGCCATTTGTTGTGAGATGATACTCCTCACCCTTATCACCCTCACCTTGTTGTTGCAATCTCTGCTTCAGCTGTTGGTAGCTTTCATTATGTTGCCTTGCATGTAAGATTTTCTCCTTCAAATTTGTCCCATAAGAGCTCACAACTGAATTATGATTCACCCGCACTCTCCTACTGATAGCATTTGCAACCTAGTTCTCCTTGATTTTAATGTACCTGATTTCAAATTCAAACTCATTGAGAGTAGTCAACCATCTAGCTTGCCTTGAGTTCAAATTGGGTTTGTCAAACAAATACCTCCATCCGTTATGATCACTTATCAAGGTGAACTTCCTGCCAAGGAGATAATGTCTCCACATCTCCAATGCATGAATGATAGTTGCCAATTCAAAATCATGATTCATATAATTCTGCGCACGCTCATTCAACTTCCATGATTTATAGAAAACCACCTTCCCTTCCTACATTAGGACTCCACCAAGTCCTTCCTTGATCACATATATACAAACCAAAAAGTCCTTATCAGGATCTGCAATCCTCAAAACTAGAGCTTTGGTAAGAAATTGCTTCAATTGATCAAAATTGGTTGCACACTCATCAGTCCATTAAAACTTATTTTATTTGCTGATGAACCTCCTGTAATAACCTGCTAGTCCCATGAATGATCTTACATCATCCACATTATTTAGAACTATCCACTCCAAGATAGCTTTAATATTATCCAGATCCACTGCTATCCCCTCCTTGGAAACAACATGTTCCAAGTAATGAATCTAAGACTGAAAGCTAACACACTTATTGAGCTTGGCATACAACTTATGCTCTCTCAACAATCTCAATACTGCTGCTAGATGCTTTGCATGCTCCTCCTCATTCGTTTAATATACCAATATATCATCAAAAAATAAAATTATAAAAATATCCAAGTAAAGGCGCAACACATTGTTCATCATACACATGAAGGTGGTTGGAGCATTGGTAAGACTAAAAGAAACCACCACAAACTCATAGTGCCCATATCTTGTACAAAATGAAATCTTATAGATGTCTTATTCTTTGATGCACACCTGATGATATCTTGATCTCAGACCAATCTTCAAAAATATTGCAACTCCCTTCAATTGATCAAACAAATCATTAATTTGAGGCAATGGATAATTTTTCTTGATGGTCACCTTGTTCAACTACCTGTAATCAATGCATAGTCTGAGAGTACCATCCTTCTTTACAAATAACATTTGTTCTCCCCAAGGAGATACATGGCCTTATGTATCCCTTATCAAGCATCTCTTTAAGCTGCAACTTTAGCTCCACCAACTTATGGGTGCTCATCATGTATGGTGCCTTAGATGTTGCTGTTTCTCCTGACAACAACTCAATAGAGAAATCCACCTATCTATGAGGAGGAAACTATGGAGTCTTTGCAAGGAACACATATTGAAATTGTTGTAATATATGATACCTCCTCGAGACTTCACCATCCTCATCATCCAACCCTTTGTCACCGTAAACATGAACTGCAAATAATAAACATCCTTTCATGTAGCTTCACTTAGCTTGCATGGTTGTAACCATCCTCATTGATGCAGGCTTTTTATTTCCCTACAAGACTCTCTTTTCTCCATCTTCATCCAGGAAATCAATGGCCTTCCCATAACAATCTACTTTTGTCTTATGAATAAACAATCAATCCATGCCCAAAGGCATGTTATACACATCCAAAGGAAGAGAATTCAGGTTTATTGTTGTAGGCATGTGATTAAGCTCAAATGCATAAGACTTCACCCAATGATGAACTCTTATCTTGGTCCTTGTAGCCAACTGCACCAACCAAGAATATGCATGCAATTCCTTATCCAAATGACATTGATCCACCAATTCAAGACTAATATAGCTATAATTTAACCCTGGATCAATCAAAATAGAACCAACTTGATAAGAATCTTATCTTCCATCTTGATAATGGATTCCTGGTGATCTTCTTGCCTATTATCAACTGCTGCATATATCCAGCTGTTTGTGCCTCCTGAGCACTATAAATCTAAGGCCTGCCACCCTAATACAATGAACCTTCTTGCAATGATCTCTACCACAAATCCAACACTTCAATGGTTCTTTGCCATTTCCTTTATTCTACTGCTCCACAAGATGAGACCCATGTCCTTTTTCAGCTGCATTGAACTTCTTGTGAGGAACCCCATTTTCCTTCTCACCTGCATCCTGAGATCTTCCTCGCTTCTTGGGCTATTTTACTTTAGTCTTCTCACTGCCCTTCGAGTCATTCTTGAACTTAGGTTTGCGCTTTGACTTCTCTTAACAATGCTTCAAATTTTTAACGGCTTCCTCCAATGAATAAGGATCATCAAACTCAATTTGGTCTTTTAATGATAATGGAAATCCACTTATGAAATTTTTGATATTTTCTTTCTCATCCTTGAGATAGGGCACTTATCTCAATAGCTCTAGAAATTTGGTTGTATATTCTTCATTTATCATGGAACCCATCTTGAGCTCATAGAATTCCTTGGCTTTCCATCTTAATATATCTCAGACATCTACTTCTTCCTGAATATTCTTTCAAATTATTTTGAAATCAACTCCTCTTCCTTGATGCCCCTAACATGCTTAACATCTTCCCACCAGATATCTGATTTTCCTTTAAGACTGAAAGTGGTTATATTGGCCTTCATATTCTCTTAGTAATCATGAAGTCTGAAAAAAATCCTCATTCCTAGCAGCCATGCTTCTACATATTTTGATTTGGTCATCTCACCATCAAAAGTAGGAGGCTTGTCTTTCTTGAATTTCTCCAACAAATACCTCTTCTCACTTCTCCTATAATGATGATGGCAATGATGATGATGATGTCTCCCAGAAGTAGATCTATAATAAAATACATGCATAGTAGCCCTCTTCTCAGTTGTATCCAAGAGTCTACTATTCTTTACTATATCCCATTCTATACCTTTTATGAGACCGACTTCCATATGCACCATTAGTCTTTCTTCTTGCTTGTCTCCATGATTAGTCCCCAATTGTTCATGCTTCTATAAATATGGAATTCTTCGAAGAATAACCACATTAACCTTAGCTTGATTTTCTTGAGTTTTTTCAAGCCTTTCTTGTGCTTCAATCAACCTCTCATTATCTATTTTACAGCTTATTATATTTTCTCTTAAACTTCTCAATATATCTGCTAGATTAGGAGAGTCCCCCTCTCCCCGCTTCCTAATTGATTTCTCCCATCCCACTAATTTATTTTCTAGCTTGTACAGGGAGTCATATGAACTCTACTAAACCATTATGCTCTTCATCTCATAGCCTTATATTTCCTGCAACATATCAGTTTTAGATAAAATAAAAGGCATAATCAAAAGAATTACCTCCGCTTATTGTTGGTGAGGCTATTGCATCTACACATGCCAATCTAGACTAACATGATACATAATAATAATATCAAGAACATATCAATACATGTATGAATCAAGATACTAAAACAATATTAACAATAAAATAATTGTTTATTGTTATACATTTATGATAAACATATAGATCTGCATAACCATCTGCATTGACCTCAAGATCTAGTGCTATGAACCTACATCTAATACATCTCTGTAACACCCCACCCCACATTTACCCACTTTTACAAGCTCACCAAGGTAAACATGAGTTGAGAGTTACTATGCATGAACCAACCTCCAAGAGTAAATTATGGAAATGGGGTCCACTTATCCAAAACTTATTGTAATACCCAGAAACACATGATGACTCTGATAACAATCTAACTTTGCTTAATGATCATTTTCCTAGACTGAAAGTGATTCTTAGCATTGATTTTCCTCCCAACTGCACGCATGCAGGCTTGTGAGTGTGGTTAGAAGGCTCTAGTCACATGCATAACTTATCCTTTGTGTGGATTTGGTTGAAACTCCCTATTTCTATGCATGCGTCCAACACCTATATTCCAGAATTTCAGGGCTTTCCTATAGGCCAATTGCCCATAATTCTCCATAACTGTGTCAACAATTTATGTTATCTATATGCTCTGTCCCAGGCTCTATTCTTGTTCAAAACTTTCCCAACTCATGTGAATCATTTAGGCAAACACTTTGTAAACTTAGCACATGTATGTCATGAATGCATAATTTGTACATTATTTCATTAGTTTCTTTAGACTTCATCAAGAAGGCTTGTTGCCCTCTCATAATTAGCTTCCACAACAAAGATTAGCACATGCATCAATATAAAACATTCGAGAGCTTATCAACCATGAGAAAGATCTATAAGAAGAGCTCTTCATATCATAAGAAATGTAACCAACATTTAACTAGAATGAAACCATGACAAACTAGTCACATAATCACACATTATAACAAAACTTGTGCTCATTGATCTCATTAAATAATAACACATAATAACATATGCATAGTGCCAACCAAGTCAGGGACATTCATGTACCACTTGACCATATACTGGGATGGACTAAATATTTCTTCTAGTCAATCACCCTTGTGCCATATTCCAAGCATGAATGTGGGATCACATAGGATAAACTAAAACATAACCAACAGGGAATCTAGAGGAAACAACCTCTACCCTCAAACCACAGTGATTTCACCCCATACCATGTCCAATAATCACTACAACCAATACAAGCTTGGATGCTTGAAAATTTATTCACCATAAAAGGAATTTTCCTGTCTCCACCCGCCTATCAATATCTTTTCAGAGAAAACCATCTCCACCCTCAACCCTTGGGATTTTCTTGATACCACCTCAACCAAGATCCAAAATCTACCGATAATCCAAATCTCATCCAAACAGGGAATTTACTACATCATAACTATCTAGGAAATGATGTAAGGCAAGGTTGTATATGAATTTCAATCCAAACAAATCTCCATGCTAGTGACAACAAAATAGCCAACAAACCAATGCATTAACCATTCATCACAGTCCCAACAAAATAAATGAAGATGCACATTATTACCTGCACAATCCTTTTGTTGGTTTCTCTTTTCTTGCTTGATTGCCACCCTTGCTTTCTGTTGATCCAATTCCTCTTGCGCTCCTTGATTTCCTTGCTTTTCTCTCCTTGTGCCCAAGTGTTGTCCAGGATGTTCTCCCTCTCCTACTCTCTTCTTGCTGTATAGTTCTCTCTTGCTCTTTCCCCAGTTAGAATGTCTTCTCTCTAATTTCTTTTCTTTTTCTTTTTCCTCATTTTCCCTTGCACGCATATTCTTTTATAATTTTCTCATTTTCTTGTCTCTTTCACTTCCCCATTTGCTAAAGTGGAATTCATTTATTTTTCTTTTATTTCTTCTGCACTTTGCCACGTGTTCTTGCTAGCTTGTAATAATTAATTTGATGTTTTTTTTTCCTCTTGCCAATGCCAATGCAATTTTTTATAGCCAATAAACAAATAATTAACCACATGTGATTCCCAATGTAGTGTTTCTCCCTTCATTCAGCTTGGAATACATGTCCCATGACCTTGGTTTGATTTTTCTTTCTACAATGCCCATTTATTACATGGAATTTTTGTAATATATATATATATATATATATATATATATATATTATATTATAATATATATATATAATATATATAATATAATATATAATTATATATATAATATATATATATATATATATATATATATATATATATATATATAGTATATATATATATAATATATATAATATATATATATATATTAAAATAAAAAAAATAAAAACTTAGTTAATTAATAAAAATAATAATAAAATTTAATCATTAAAAATAAATAAACAAAATAATAATATGTGTTTTGTGTGGTGTTGTGTGTGGAGGAAATGCTTGACAACACACCTCTCCCATGTAGAACATTGGCAATGAATGTGTTGTGTTGTGGGTTGGGGAGGGCAATGTCATTGGCCCTTCCCTTGTTTCTATTATTATTATTTTATAATTTTGTAAAAACTTAAATTTAAATTTAAATTTTAAATATTTATTAAATATCCTTCGAGGTAGCTAAAGAAACCGCCCTTGAGCCATGGCGACTTCAAGCTTCCTACAACTCTTTTCAACATCCTCTTTTGTCTTTCATGCAGGCTAATTTCATCGTGTCTCCTCCCTCAGAGCCTGAGACTATTCTTATTGATTTGGATATTTTATTCTTGAAGGTCCCTTCTCTTCTAAGTTGGTTGTCAATTTTGTTTCTTGGACCTTTCTGTTATAGTGAGAGCTTGATGTGTGGAAGATGTAGATTTAATGGACTATGAGCCTGACTCTCCATACTCATATATATTCGTATCCATCTTCATCTACTTTGTTCGAAGCCCTTATTTTTCATAATTTACAATGTATTCTCCTGGTACTTGTATTGGTCCATCTTTTCCACCTCCTGCCATGGACTACCCTCCCAATGCCTATGTCGGAATTGTCCTCATGTCCTCTTCATTACCAACTCGGGTGTCTTAGCACTCCATAAACCCCTTTAGGCTGAGGGAAGGGATCCTAGAGGTAACCACAAACCACTTGTAAGCTAGAATCTAGCCCTTCTAGCTTTAGAGAGGGCTCTCTCTATATGGTTTTTTAGTTAATTAACTGGTTGAGTATTTCATATTTTAGGCTATTTTTTAAGAACATAAAGAATAGGATTTGTTTTGATGATTTGATGGTAGGTATGAGGAAATTCCATTATATATGGGGTCACTTTCAACAAATGTTTTTAGTGAATAAGTAAAATAATGAAAGGTTCTTGTAATAGGAGTGAGATAGGTAGTCCTTCTGATGTTTTTAAGCAGGTTCATTGTAGGAGGGTGAGCAACATAATGGTGGACAAATGACACTAAAAGCATCAAACTGAAGGATGAATTTTGCATGTCATTTAAGAGGAAAAACATTGATTGTTTAGAAAACTAAAATGTAGTGTTGTAACAAAGAATTCTGAGATATGCTTTGCTTATCTAAACAAGATGATATGTAATCATGGTATAATAGTTTCAGAAAGAAAACTTACAACATACAGAAACACATCATCATAATGACTAACAAAATAATTACTGCAAACAAGTCCATTTGGCCTTCTTTTATTCACTAGAAATACTTGAAAATACATAATACAAGTATTTTTCTTCACACACAGACCAACCAACCCCTCCAACATTGTCTTTCATGATCTTAAATAGATTTACATCATAAAATATCCTATGACTAGATTCAATGTATGAGTTATCCAATTAGAATAGATGGAAACCCACAAAAATAGAAACTTAATGTTTTTCATAAAAAATTAGACACAACAATAAAAATAGAACTTGTGGATAATCTCAAATTGCTTGCCATCATGCCCAAAATCTTGCTAAAAATATCGAAAATCCTCTTGATGCCTTGGTTAATTCATCCTTTGCTTTGTCATTCCCCTTCAATCTTATATGTTTCCTCTTCTGGAGCTTATTAGGTTCCCCTGCCTTTGGGATGAAAAAAGAAGAAACAACGACCCCTCTATGTTGTGTTGCAAATGTGTAACAGTCCCTGTTGGTGTGCCTTGATACATTTATTTGTTCTGTGACCAAGGGTAAGACCGGGGGACAATGCATAATAATTTTAACAAAATTGACGTTTTCTATTGAGTGCCACTTTGAACTGTGTGGGGATGAAACTTTGCAATACGCTTAGCCGTGGGGACTTAGGTAGAATCTTTATGACTGAGGCCTGGGGACTCAGGGCCAGAGCCTTTTTAGGGGCTAAACCCTTTGGTTGGAATCAGGGTTGATTCCTTGTAATATTGCATTATAAACGATCCAAAAATAGAACACATAAGACCACAACAGATGTGCGCCCGAGCCCTTTTGAATTTTGAAACTCGACGATCGACGATTTCATAACATTGTATTTGGTTGTGCCTTCCAAGACTTGATATCTTTGATGAGTGACGTGGCTTGGACCACATGGAGAGGGGAGGAGGGAGGGCCTGCACGAAAGTTTTTAACATATAAAAACCTTTTGTTCAATATTTCTGCCCAATTTTATAAAAAACCTTTGTTTAACCCTTTCTTCACTCAACATTTTCTTTTAATACATAAAATGTATTTTATGCTTCCACCCCCCTTGTGCAAATAGATCTTAGTTCCTTTGAGCTCTCATGACCATGGTGCTAGCCCCCACATCGCAGCCCCCTTAATCGTAGAATTTCAATCATAGGTTTTAGATTCAAGCAACAACTTTCCTCATGCTCCGATCGCCAATTGCGATCTGACGTCATCCTTTACCACGTGACACATGGTGAGTGGTGACACATGTGACCATTTTTTGGCCTCTTATGACTCTTGAAAATGTTGAATCTACATGCCACATGTCCATTGAATAGCCACGTCATGATGACTGTTTATTCAATTTAGTGCCCTAAATTGCTTGCATAAATTATCAACCGAGGTTTGTTAACTGATGAAGTGTTATGCACTATATGTGCTTAGTTAACCTTTCTCTTACTTCGTTGCTTTGCATTTTATGTTTGTTTTGGGGGTTTTTGTTCTTTGGTGTCTAAGAATGTACAACCTATGAGAAAATGTAAAAGGATCTAATGAATTTTAAAGGAAAGGAAAGGTTCCTAAGTTAATGTAATTTCCTAAAAACGGACCAAGAAATGTTGACTAGTTAGAATCTAATAAGAAAACAAAGTATCTATCTTATCTTATCATCCATGGATCTAATTCTTAAAACCAAGAATGATATTGATGCAACATGTAACTCAGTAATTGCATTCATTTAAACATTCAATTGTTCAATCTTGGGGCATGATGAAATCAATCTCCTTGAAATGATTTTTTGGAATATCAGTGACGCAACTAAGTAAGGACCTGAGAGCAGAAAAGAAAAGGTAAATGCATGTAAAACTAACAATGTACTAAATAAATTCAATCACCGTATGAATTAGATATTTAACCATTTAAGTTAGGATCATCATCATTTTGAAATGGTTTCTGAAAACATCTATTGACACAGTTAATTGACAATTTTGTTATAAGAGAATGAATAACAAAACAGTAAGAAAACTAAGCAACTGTGTATTCTTATTTCTTCAATCTTAATTCAGGTTGAAAACAAAGCCATTTTTCCATAAAATATCTTAGAAGAACAAGGTTGCACAATTGTGATTTTATCCTTACACCATTGGTTAAAAAACTAAAATGAAATATCATTCTAAATTAGAAAACAAACTTGTTGAAAATAGAGTAATAGAAATTAAACTGAAAACAACTAGTGAAAAACCTCCTTCAGTGCAGGGGCCCTCTGCAACTGATGTGGCTGGAATGCTAGCTAGTTAAGGATGCACTTTAAACCATCATTGACAAAACAAAGTTTGTATTATGAACAAAATTAAGTCTGAATACAGAGTATCAACAAAAATCCTGTAGTTCCTTCTAACTTCTAACTACTTATTCATTCCATACAACCGATATTTATAGGAAAATAACATAATTGTTTTATGAGAAAAACTTGATACAGGTGGCTAATTCGAATTAAATCTAACATGACTGTTAATGAGAAAAACTTGCTACAAATGGCTTAATTCAAATTATAATAGGACTGTTTAACTTTTGATCAGCTATAGGTGGCTAATTCAAATTAAATCTTCAACATAAATGTTAGACTCTTGATTAGCTACGAAAGAGAAAATCAAGAGTCCTACTGCTTCTAGATCACATATTTTGACTTCATCTTTGACCATTGCCTTAGGCTTGATTTTCCGTCGATCTGGACCAAGTGAATAGGATAGAATTCATGTGGAGATGATTCTGGAAATGCCCATGTGGCCCAGTTCTTCATTTGACACCTCTAACCTGCCAAACCATGAGAGCAGCTACGGAATCCACAGTTAGCTGCAAAATAGGCTGTGTTCTGTAGCTAATTTGCAAAAATCTATTAAAATAGCAAGAACATGAAAATATAATATGGTGATCATTTTAATGCTTTCCCTAAGACAAAACCTAATATTTATCATTGATTGGGTCTGTAGTCTTATGAGAAAAGCAGAGAAAAAGGTGAGAACAAATGTCAAGGAGAGGGTAATTCTGAGGTTCAACATACTCCCACTGCAAAATCCATGCATGTCCTCATGCAATTTGCCAAAAATGTGAGTTCTTCCTCCTTAGTGCATTTTCTCAAACACCTCTGCTAGTACATCCAATTTCCTTCTTTTTCTCTTCTTTGAAGTGACTGTCATTTTGGGTTTTCTCATAAGAAGCCCGTACTTAAGGTTAATGACTGCTCTGTTCAAAATCTTATTCTTTCTTTTCAATTTCCTGTTTTTCTTATACCACAGTCCTATATGCAGAATGGTATTATCGTGAATTGCCTTGTCCAATTTATTTTGTTCCTTCAAGGTTTCATTCTCCTGTTTGATATGTCTGTTCAATATCTCTAATTCATAACTTTCCTATTTGAGTGTATCAATTAGAGGTTCTTGTGGATTGAGAGAAGGTTCTAGGTTCATTGAGGCATTTCTCTTCTCCATTGATTCTATATAATCATATATTTGTTGCTGCACTGGGTCTATGCCTAAAGATCTTCTGCTTGGGCTACGTTCAAAATGATGAATAGGAGAATTTCGAGGACTATGTGCAAAAGAGATGTTAATAGGGGATGTTTCTAGAGTTTCCTCATCTAAATTTATAAACTCTGTCCCTTTTGATGATGTTTTCTTTACCAAACTTCAGAGTCTAGAGCTTCTTATAAGTTGTGGAGGACTTACATTCTCCTCATTTGTGACCCTTTTCTCCTTTCTTATCTTCCCTCTTGCCATGATTTTCTTTCTGATTTCTGTCATTTCTTCAAATATCAACTTTTCATCATCTTTCTATGATGAAGATTCAAGTCTGTTTCCAATAGTTATACCAGTCTTCTTTCTTCTGCTTCTTCTGACATTATCTTCTTTAGGTGACTCTGGTGCTTCTAGGAATTCGTTTCTAATAAGGAAATCCTCCTAGGTATCTCCTGTGCTTTTTAAACGAAACTCAATCAATACCTTTATCAACCCATGATGATACATGGTTGTATCTATAAACTCTATTTTCTTTTGCACATTTGAGGTCATCCTTCTTAAACTATTTAGCAGGAAGAAAGGAAGATTGATTTCTCATTTTTCTAGGAAATTCATCAGTAAACAGATATGGTAGACATACATGCAACCAAATCTCCCCTCATAGGTGATAAATTTTTGTAATATCAAGAGCATGTTCCTCCACTTACTTTTAAGAGTTGAATTGGGAGTTCCTTTTCTAAAAATAGAGACATTCATATATGGGTTTTTTAGTATTACTTTCCATGATTCATTGTGGAACTCCTTTTTTTTGAACCATCTTTCACCATGCCTTGGAAGTTCTGTAGCCTCAGTTATGAATGAATCAGTTACTACAAACTTAATATCTCCAATTTCTACCTCTGTGCCATCAAAAGATCGAGCAAAGGATTTTGTAGTCTCCTTATGAAAACCATCAAATTTCTCGATGAATTTGAGCCATCTAGCTTTCTGCAACATTTCTTTGAGCTGTGGGTATCCTTCCATGTACTTTGCTCCTACCAGTTCTGATCTGACAATTAGCCCCATGCCTTCTACTACGCAGAGTTTTCAACCTTTAGAATTACCCTTCCTAGTTTTATGAAATTGATTGATTATGAATATGGCGAAAGGAACTGCGGGTTTGTATGAAATAAGTAGATGGTAGGGGTTTTGAAGAAACGTGGACAAGTATGTCATGTCGTAGTCATGACCATTAAAAACAATGAGGGAGTTAATTATGGACCGTTATGTGACAAAATATGGAGGATGTGGTGGATATGCAGTATGATGGAGATTGCAATCAAATCAAATGATGATTCGTCAAGGAAACATATGAATACCCATATTATATATGCTTTATGTTTTAACCTTGCTATTTTAAAAGATTTTTTTTGCATTTCACCTTTTTAGAATTTAACCTTTTCACTTGTTGTCTCCTTTGATGTTGATCCACAAATACCCTTTTAGCATATTGGTCTTCATAAGCAAGATTCTTCAATTTCCTACAATCATCATTTGTTTGGAACAGAGCTGCTAAATGAGATATGGCTGTAGAATCAAATTAGTTGTAGAATGGAATTAGCTGTAGAAGATGATAAAAATGAAGTATGGCTACAAATTATGAATGTGAAATGAAATGAAAATGGATGAAAGTGAAGTGGAATGAAAATGAAATGAAATGAATTTGCAGATTAGGAACTACAAATGAATGTAGCTTTATGTCACTACTTATTACAGAAAGAAAATGGGAAATATAGGTTTTGCACAAAAGTTGTCGCTTTGACATTTTGCAATTAGTGTGTGTCTATCATCACTCATACCTTCCTCCTTTGCAAGTCTTAAACCTCAGTTCTTCATATCAAGCCTTGAAAATAAGAGAAAGACCTTAAAAATCTCTAAAACTCTGGTTCCGCACTTTCTCTTAGCATTACCTGCGGTGCTGCACCTATTGGTCATGTCCCCTGTGCACCTGACTGCTCTGTATCTATGTTACGGGTGCAGACCCCTGTAAAAGTCAAAAAGGCGCAAGCAAATTCTTAAAAACTCACTTTGAGTAATTTCTGGAAGCTTCTAGAGGTAATCTTGAGGTGGCAAGTTCGCTCCTTGAGGGTTCATGTCCCGTACCTTAAGGAGCTAACCCCTTGATGTGAGGATCTTATACCTTTGAAGGAGGACGCTATCCCTTCAATGGTGGACCTGTAACCTCCTTCCTTTGCACTATAAAATGAAGCATTGGGCTGGTTACTAGGGAGGTTGAAAGCTGAATATTTTTTAGGGTAAATGATGCTAGAACTTAGTCTTCCTAATTGAGCATTTGAGAGGAGAGATTACATACCTTTTGATCTCATTTGGAAGAGAGTGAGGATTGTCAAAGTAGAGGAGATTCTAGTTTGGACCCTGGGAAGATATTTTACAACATCAAGGCACCAAAGGTTGTAAAGTTCTTCTATCATCACTCATACCTTCCTCCTTTGCAAGTCTTAAACCTTAGTTCTTCATATCAAGCCTTGAAAATAAGAGAAACACCTTAAAAATCTCTAAAACTCTGGTTCCACACTTTCTCTTAGCATTACCTGTGGTCCCACACCTATTGGTCATGTCCCCTGTGCACATGACTGCTCTGTATCTGTGTTATGGGTGCGGACCCCTATAAAAGTCAAAAAGGCGCAAGTAAATTCTTAAAAACTCACTTTGAGTCTTTTCTGGAAGCTTCTAGAGGGAGTCTTGAGGTGGCAAGTTTACTCCTTGAGGGTTCATGCATCCCATACCTTAAGGAGCTAACCCCTTGATGTGAGGAGCTTATACCTTTGAAGGAGGACTCTATCCCTTCAATGGTGGACCTGTAACCTCTTTCCTTTGCACTATAAAATGAAGCATTGGGCTGGTTACTAGGGAGGTTGAAAGCTGAATATTTTTGAGGGTAAATGATGCTGGAACTTAGTCTTCCTAATTGAGCTTTTGAGAGGAGAGATTACATACCTTTTGATCTCATTTGGAAGAGAGTGAGGCTTGTCAAAGTAGAGGAGATTCATGTTTGGACCCTGGGAAGAGCTTGTACAACATCAAGGCACCAAAGGTTGTAAAGTTATTCTATTTTAAAGTTAATACAATCAAGTTTATTTTTCTCAATAAGCTGTGTTTTATGGTTTATTTCATGGATTCCTTGATCACCATGATGAACATGATTTATTATATTAGCTATGCAGGTGTTAATTGATGTGTTCTTGGTTGTGATTGCAGGTTCTTAAAAGGAAACTCTTTTGGAGCTATTGGAGCATGGCTGCCACAAACTAGCATTGGACTTAAGGTAGGGTCTAAAACACGTCTTTAGTTTTTATTAATGAATCACAATATGTTTAGAGAAAGGTATATTTGCTTGTCCTGCTTGTTGCTAGATATCTATTGATACTAGGGAGATCGGTCTTGTCCGCAAGAACGATTTATCCGACCAACAAATTGGCGACTCCACTGGGGAACTGGATTTGGTTTTTTAATTTTCCTTTGTCTTTGACTTGAGAAACTTGATTTTTGTTTCTGGTTTTTGCTTGATGTGTGTGGGATTGGGTAGTTTTTAGGTCCTGGATTTTTTTTTTGTTTCTTAGAAATTTTTACGAGGAACGCACATTCTGTTTGTATTACAGTGCAGACCTCTCCGCACTATTACTTTACTGCACAAAGCGGTACCACATTTGGTTATACTTGAAGTTTGCGGACCCTGTCAAATTTTTTGAAAAACCTAAAATCTTTTCGTCCAGTTAAGTTTAGGTTCTATTTATTACTTTTAGTCTTTGCACAAATTTGCATATATCCTGTCAAAAGTCTCTCGTGAGTAAGTTCCATTGGTGTTGTGTTTTAGATGAATTTCTAGAAGTTTTGCATGCCTGGATTGGTTTTCACTCGGTCTTTGTAGTGACTTAAAGATTAGAAGCCTAAGAAACCTTAGATCACCCTGGTATCTTTTGTCTTCTTGATGAGTCTGGCTGGTTTGTGAGATCTTCCCTTGGTGAGAAATAGATTTCATTTCTCTTTGCAAATATTTGAACGAACTTTGTCATAAGTTGTGAATTTCATTTTTATAAAAAAAACATAGCTGGGTGTTTTTTGATTGATTTGTTATTCTGAACGAAGTAATCCTTAGTTTACTGAATAACTAAGTAAAACATCCTCAAAAACATTTGAAGCTTTTATTTCGATTAGGTTTTTAAAAGTTTAGATCTCAAGATTAGATTTTTCATAGCTTTGAGTGTATTTTCTAGAAATTATAGTTTCTCTTTTGAAAGAATTGTTTTCTGTAGTTTTGAGTGTTGAAAAGAAACGAGATTTATTTTTGCGAGCATAATTAGTAGCTTCGTTTTGAGTTTATTGAAAAAGAAAAAGAAAAATTCTTTTCGTTTGTATGTTGAAGGAAAGATTTGTTTTTCAAGGAATTGCATTCTCAACTCTTTCTTTAGCTAGAGATTCATTGAAAGGAAAAACAAATTGTTTATCATTTTAGGTGCATTTTTTAGTGTTTTTGGAGTCGAGTCTTCACACCATCAAAGTTTCATCTCCATACCTATTGAATTAAGAAACAACCAATAAAAATAACGCTTAATTAAAATTCATCTAGCAATCTTTTTATTTATAGGGCTCTTATCACCAATATAACTTAGGCTAGTATCTTGGAGTAGGGAGTAATTAACTCTCCAAGATAGTTAAAACAAACAAGTAGCTGTATCTTACGGTAGGAAATAAATCCAATTGTAATTGATATAATCTGGGAAGCTCCTCTTAAAGGAGTCAATCATGAGATCATGTCCGAACCTTTGAGACAATCAAGTCTGTCTCATTGGGAAAGATAGCCGATTTGCGCGTATTAAAAATGGTAAACCTTGGATTAACCATTGTTGAGGAGCTTGGGGTCACTTGTTGGTAAATCTTGGATTGATCATGTCGAGAAGCCTTCAAGGGGTGTAGTGGTTAATCTAGGGTGCTAGATTAGACTAAATTTAATATCAACCAAGGTAGGTAAACTTAGAGGCACGTGTCTAAAGTCTATAGACCTAAAAGGATCTCATCTACCTAACTAAGTGTCTATTGTGACAGGCTACAACACTCCTTTACAGGAGATTGAAATATGTTTCCTTTCACACTTTAACACTCAGATCATCTAATTTAATTAACTATTCTAAAGAAACAACGTGTTACTAGTCTCAGTTTTCAACCCTCTTACAAGGACATCATTCACAAAATCTCTTTCCAACTAACACACTAAGAATTCATGAAAACCAAAAACTCTTTTAAGCACACTAAAGCTCAAATGCATGAAAACAGAGTCCACAGAGATACTTCGAAATTCCATGGTCGATCAAATCTTTTACAAGATCTTGTTCAATAATCTAGCAATCGAATTCTCAAGCTATCACCATGAATCATAGAATAATACTTGCAAGAACTTCTAATGGAATCAATAAACTCACAGGCAAGAAAATAACATCAACGCTATTCAACACTATTTAGATTTGAGAACACTATGGAAATAAAATTAAAAGTATACCAATCTCCACGTAGGGCCCGTCCACGCTTCAATGGCACACTTAGGAAACTTGAAGTGATGAAAACATTAACGCATAAGCACTGTAATGGTGAAACGATGCCTGTAATTAAGTTCTGGAAATCAAATTACATGCAAGAGCAATGTTCTGGAAACAATACACAAGAACAACGTCTTGGAAAATAAAATACGCAGTCTTTTAATCTGCTTGTCTCCTATCTTTTTGTTCGCTAACTTTCCTTCCAGTCTATAATCGAATGTACATACATTATCATGCAGATGTTTCTGCTTTTACAATAAAAAAGGTGATTTTTGCTTCTTTTTTTTTTCTAATCTTAACTGATTTCCAAAACAAAACGAAATCATTTTAGGTAACTTTGGCTTTCTGCTGCTTTTGTGACCAAAAAGGCTAGGTTTGACCAGCATTGACCATGTATCCAGGAGCTTTAGATTTGCTATTGAATATATCTTTCACCATGTATGTACATCCTAGATCACGTTCCTATCCTCTGCATGGATTTTCCTGCCATGCCACCTGCCACATCATAAACCAATTACAGGAAGTCATGACATCCTGTAATTTTGTTGAAAATTTCTAATTTTTAACATAAAAATTCACAAATTAAATTTAATGTAAAATAACAACTATAATGCTTTGATTAATCAATTTCAATGGACTATGAGGGGTTTATAGGAGAAAATGATAGACAAATGATGGATTTCTAGAAGAAAAGGATGCCAATGAAATGGTACCAACATCTTCCCCAAGCTCAATGATTTAGCATGTCCTCATGCTAATCCTGATGTGCTCCCTTTATATTCTGTTCCTGCTTGTGCCTCTGTCGCTTGTAGCAATGCATCTATATTCTTCTGAGCTTGGGCATCCTTCTGAAAGTGGATCTCATGTTTCATATTCTTGTATTTTTCTTTGAGAGCTTTCTTTTGAGTATACCATTTTGTCACCCATTTGCAAATGTCGGTTTGTTCAGCCTTAAGTTCTTTGATTTGCTCCTTTAGTTTGTCATTTTTCTGCTAAGTCTTCTTGCTCTAAGCTCTCAACATTTCATTCTCCTTCTTGATGACCTTCTCTAGCATGTTTGCCTCCATCAATTCCTCTTTTAGCTTTTCAATCTGTTTCTCTAACCTTCTTTGTTTCTTGTTTGCAGGTGCTGGCTCTTTCCCTTGTCCCTTGTTACTCTCGACTTCCATTTCTGCTTCCGGTTCTAGCTGTGAATGAGCACTGCTCTCAATGTCCATTGGTGCATTTTCATTTGACTCTGGTTGATCATCTTTTGTTTTGGTTATTTTGTATTCTCCTTGATCTTCTCGTATAAGTAGTGAAGATTTTGTCTTGCTCAATTTTCTGGGCAGTTTCTTACCTCATCCTTCTTGTCCTTACACTATTGTTGTGTGGAGGAACATTTCTTGACTTGCGCTTAGGGATTTCCTCATCAATATCAAGCATAAACTCTGTGCGCTCTTGCTGTTCCTGTTCATCTTCTCCATCTTTAATTTGATTAGCAATAAAAAATTCTTTCCATGTTTTTCCCCTCCTCTGCAACTCAAATTCAATTAGAATTTTAATCAACCCAAAATGATACAAACTTCTATCTTCATTACCCTTTTGTTTCTGAATAGTTTTTGACATTTTAGTCAAACTCTGTAAGAGGAAATAGGGCAGACCGATGGTGCATTGCCCTTTTAAGTGCAACAGGAGTTTGATGTGATATAGGTATACTATGTTGTAATGACCTTCACATGTAACAAATTTCTGAATAATGTATATCATTTCATCCCATGGGTGCATTATCCAGCTTCTAGGGACACCCTTTTTCCAGTTGACAGAGGAAACCCTTGACCTAGACATAAACTGAGTCCATGATTTTTCCTTAAATTGTTTTGTTTTGAAATATTTTTCCCCTTCTGGACTGATTCCCAATGTTTGTGCTATGGTATCCTCTGGAATTCTAAAAGAGAAGTTTCCTATTAATGCTTTCTCTCCATTGAATGTGAATGCAAACTGCTTGGTCACTTCTTCATTGTTCCCATTAAATTTCTCTAGCAAAGATAACCATTGCTTTTCCCTTAAAATCGTAATACAATCATCATGATATTGTGAACTATCAAATGTTTTAGGCTCTGCTCTATTGGTCATTTTGAAAAAGAAATTCCTGTTCTAACCCTTTTGTTTATGCTCAGCAATTCAGTAAGGGTTTCTCAATTTGTTACCTCTTTTCTGCGCTCCACTTAACCGACCTGGTAGCGCCCTCGGTTCTCGGGGTCTCCTTCTTCCATTGCTTGGGCAGCGACCTGATTAACGTCCTCGGATTATGGGCGGAGGTAGAAACTCATGGTAAGCCTATTTTCTATGCCCTCCCTTTGTAGCGCCTGCTGTCTCGGCCTTCTTTGAAAACTCAGAGTTTGAATCACTAATATGGTAACGCACTTTACGAACTAAGAGTCTTATGAAGTGAAACTTAACAACCGACCTTTCCCAAATTACTATAATGATAATGCAGAGTTGGAAGCGCATTCACATCATAAAGACAGAGGAGCTGTACTGGTTTGCATAGGTATAATCATGAGAACACCATATACATATAAGGAGTGTTGCAGTGATGATAATGGATATATGTTGCATGAGTCGACTTGGGTCAAACAATTGTTTTATAGCTCCAATATTCAAAAAAATGAATGAAATCATTTAACACTTGTCTCTCCATGATTCACCACTTGTCCATTACTTGTTGGTACTTGGATGATTGGAAAAATGATGGATCGATAACAAGGTTTGATGGCCGATTCAAAAATGAGGAGTTAATGACAAGGTTTGAAGAGTGGTATAGGAAAAGATTTGAAAATCGTAGTAGGAATATGGAAATAGGCTAAAGTGTGATGGGAAATGATAGCAGAGTTGAGTAGTTAGGAATGTTACAAGGGTGATGGGTATAGGGGTTTTTGAAATTGATAACAAGCAATCATAATCATCATATTTAACACTAAAATAATTCAAGAATTTTAAATGTTAAAAATAAAAATTACAACAATACATTACACTTGTTGGTTGACCAAAATTTGAGTTGGCATGCACAAGTAGGACTGATCTTCATTGTCCAAATATGACTAATCTTCACTGTCCATAACAGGTCCCTTTTGAGATGAAATTGGATATAACAGGTCCCTCTGAAATCTAAAGAACTATGTTTGTGCAACTTCTTTGAAATCTGAAGAACTATGTTTGTGCAACTTCCTTGATCCTTGGTGTTGGTGTAGCCTTGATGATAAGCAACCTTTGAAACTCTGTTGAAACTTTGTTGAAGTAGCCTGATGTATCTTGAATGTAGTCTTTAACAGGTCCCTTTGATATTTGTTGAACAGGTCCCTCTAATATTGGTACTGGTAACATAGTCTTCTGAACAGGTCCCACTGCATATTGCTTGAACATGTCCCTCTGATTAGAACAAAAGCAAAAACAACTCATTTATTGAAATACTGAAGTACTGAAACAAATTCTTTGAAGATTTACAAATGAGGAGATGAGATAAGTAAAACAAAATGCTGATGCTTCTCCCCTACTAAAGCTTTGACTTGTCCTCAAGTCATTATTAAAGCGATGAACCAAACAGTAAACATACAGAACAAGGAATTCTTACCAGCCAAAGGATTGGTTTTCAAGTAAGAATTATGGGTTAAAGTGTGCCAGAGTTTGGTTTTCACATCTAAACCATTATTATTATTATTTATTTATTTATT
>APFE031137175.1:0-14775 GCA_000404065.3 Pinus taeda | reverse complement strand
GCAGATGCGGGGAGGGGAGGGGAGGAGGAGGATGGGGGATGCAGGGGAGGAATGGGTGCGTGGTGAAGAGGATGAGATTGGGTGGGGAAATAGTGTGAGGAGGAGGAGGAGGCTTGGAAGGGGAGACAAAGGAGGAGGAGGGGGGAGAGACATGACTAGGGAGGCGTGGTAGGAGGACGAGCAGTGGGGGGAAGGGCAGAAAGAGGACGAGACAGAGTGGGGGAAGAAAAGGATGGAGAGGATGAGGATGAGGTAGTGAGAGAGGAGGGGGAATATTTTGAGGCAAAGAAGTGGGGAGAAGGAGGTAGTGGGGAGGAGGTGGAGGGGGAAGAGAGGGAGTGAGAGGGGAAGGACAGGGAGGAAGAGGGGGAGGAAGGTGGGTGAGTAGGGAGAGGAGTTGAGGGTATAGGTGAAAAAGGAGGCGGGGGAGGAGGTAGATACATGGGGGGAGGAGGGGGACAATGAGGAGGGAGATAAGGTAGATGAGGACTAGGAGAAGGAGGAGGGGGTGGAAAGGAAATAGGAAGAAGAGGTGGAGGGGAAATAGGTGAAGGAGGGGGTTGGGGGAGGATGAGGAAGAGTGTGAGGATTGGGACCTAGAGGAGGAGGAGGATGGGGAAGAGAGGAAGGAGGAGGAGGGGATGGTGGAGGTGGTGGAAGAGATGGAGGGGGAGGAGGCAATGGAGGAGGAAGAGCCAGAGGTGGCAGATGAGGAGGAGGAGGAGGAGGAGTTGGGGGGAGGGCGCAAGGAGGGGTGGAGAGTATGTGGGGGAGGAGGCAGAAGAGTTGGAGTAGGAAGAGGTAGAGGAGGAGGTGAAGGAGGTGGGGGAGGAGGAATAGAGGGGGAGGGTAGGAAACAAGAGATGAGGTGGAAGAGGTGTAGGGAGAGAAGGGGGAGGAGGAAAAATAGGTGGAGCGGGAAGAGATAGAGGAGGAGGTGAAGGAGGCAGGGGAGGAGGAGGATGATGAGTAGGAGGAGGGTGAGGCAACATGAGAGGAGGTGGAAGAGGCATAGATGGAGGATGGGGACGAGGAGGAGGCGGTGGGGGAAGAGGGGGAGGCAGATGAGTGTGGGAGGGAGGGGAAGGAAGCAGAGCGAGAGGTGGAGGTGGAGGCGAGGGAGGGGAATAGGAGGCAGGGGAGGATGCAGAAGTGGAGGAGAGGAGGCGAAGGAGGAGGAGGTGGAGGAGGAGGTCAAGGCTGTGGGGGAGGCAAAGGTGGGGGGTGGGGTTCCTTAAAACGTAGGGTTGACCAAATTTGATCATGGTCAATTATTTAAATATTGCCTACGAAAGTTTGACTACATTTATCTAATGTGGTTGATTGTGTTAAAAAACTAATATGAATGAATAATAATATGCACTCACATTTGACCAAAGTTCAAGAGTGTTAATTGTCAAACATATTCAGACATAGTTCGACAATGGTTAACATGGTTTGACAATGATTGACAATTAGTATTAATATTAAAATTAAAATAATCATGAAAGACCTAAACCTAGTAATAATAATAAACTAAAAACTTAAACATAATAAAAAACTTAAATCTAAATTTAATAATAAAACATATTATATTATATTAAAACCAAACCTAATTTTTTTATAAAACCTACCCACTTACATATTAACACTTTGAAAACATAAAAAAATATCATGAAACTAAAATAGTCTAATATAGTAGACCTTTTACTAAATAAAAAACCATTATGGTTTACCATGATTTACATTATTTTATAATCTCTTACTACACTAAAAATTTAAAAATTTCATTGCCATATTTTTTTAAAATCATTTCGAATGTATAATATATAAAGATTGCTATAAAATAAGTATATATGTATAATATATACAAACTGTATTAAAACATGTAATTTTATATTGAAAGGTTAAAAATTGTCATATAAAACATGTCATCAAATGAAAAGTTAAGTGTTTTAGTTATGCCTCCAAAGCTCCAACAGTCATTCTAGAATATATCTACAATATATGTACATAGTAACCATTTTAGGGTGTGTTACAACTATGGTTGCAAAAGTACACACTATATATATACAAGGTTTTATTAGATGACATAAACATCAAAACTATCTCATATTATATTAACACTAAAATTTAAACCTAAATAATTTTTAGGGTGTGGTATAACTATGGCCTCAAAAGTTCAACTTCATTACAAGACACATGTTTTAATGGGCATGGCTATTTAAATTGTAATGCATATTTTAGAGTAAGAGGCACGCATTAATATCAATGTTAATAATAATATTAACATTAATGGTAGTAGTAATATCAATATATTAACATTAATATTAATATATATTATATTGATTAATATATAAAAAATATGTTGTTAGTTATATTACTTGTATTAAGGAATAATATTAATAAATATTAATAAACAGTTTCTTCACCAGAGACATAGATTATTCCTTTTGTTCCCTGAGAGGCAAAGGGAAGAGGCATGTAGTGTAATAAATTATTGAATCAAGACAACTGTACGCAGGGATCATACTGAAATGTGTATCTCACTCGATGACACGTAAATGAGGCATTCCAGTACTAGATCACTCTGATTATGGGTTGTGTATTGCAAAATAGATCAGCCAAATGATAGAGGAATCAATCTGCTTTCAGAAAAATCATTGGCATTGTTCCATTCCTGTAAATAAATTGATATGTTTAGTGTTGTTTGATTTTTTAAATTAAATCCTCAACATCCTTGGTGAGAGGCGACCGTATATATTGCTACTTTGTGCATAAATGGAGAGAAACAGGGCTGGACATGGTTGGATCTAGGTGGTGACCATCGTCAAATAATGGCCACCGAGAGAGTCTTATTCTACAGAACTTACTGTTTCTTGGTATTTCAAATCAGATCTTCTACATCCATGGTGAGGTGGTTTCTTGGTTTTCTAATTTAGAATCTAGATCCTCTGCATCCATTTTTCTTGGTTTTTAAAATTAAGTCCTAGGCATCCATGGTGAGGCACTTTCTTGGCTTTTTAAATTAGATCATCTGAATCCATGTTACAGAAAGTGAGAGAAATCAGGCATGCCTTTTGAATATGGTCGGCATGGAAGTGTTTTTCTTGAGGAGAAATTCCTGAGAGCCTACTGTTAAAAGATGGAGTTAACGAAGACCCTTACCTTAGCAAGTTTTGAATGACATAATTACACCTTCGTAGATGGTGCTTAGGCCGGTGCTTGCTCTAGAATTGGCTTTTGTGTTCCATTATCTAGTGATGGACTTATGCTGCAAGGTTGCTCGTCACATCATTTGTTTAACGCATCGTCTCCCAATGCAGCAACCATTCTCGCAGATTATTCCTACTATGTAGACATTGAATCTAAGGGCTTCAACAACACTGCAACCCTTGAAAATATCATGTCTATCAATGTGGATTCATCCCTCGAAGGTAAGCACAACATTTTCTTGGCTGACTCTATTTTAAACTCATCATCAAATGCATGTGTCATTAAGAGATTGTTCAAATTGCATTCAATTTCTTGTAAAAGTGGGCAAGCTTCTCCCTTATCTGTCTATGTACTTCGTAAATAATATAAGGGGTTGTTTCTACATTATTATGGCCGGCCTAATAATACATCCCAAATATCTAGAGGTGTAACATCACACAATACCTCATGTGTGAAAGACTTGATGTTGTAGGGAAGGTAACACTGCTCGCGAAATCGAAGATCTCATCCTTGGTGAAGCCACAAGATACTTTATGATTGTGAGTGTGGTGTAGACGGTAGGCCCAACGGCTTCACAACCTTTACTGAAATGAGGTTTTTTTGGCTGCCACTATCGACAATGAATTGTAGTGGTGAACCCTTCGCCCACATTTGTGAGTGGAAAAGGTGCTCCCCCTCCTCTAGATCTTCAGACTCCTTCTTTTGGATACTGGTGGTGGAAACAGTGGCACTGGGCTCCACTTCAATGATCTTCTTCCCTTTTCCATTCCCCTTGTTAGGTTCTGACTCAGGATCGAAACATGCATATGATTCAGAAGCTTTCAACTTAGCCACCAACTTTTGTTTGGTCTGGCACTCACTTGTGTTGTGAGTGGGGCTTTTATGGAGCTCACACCACTTTCCTGTGTCGTTCTTTGACTTTGTGGTGTTGTTGTTTTCGTGCGGCTTCGATAGGTTGTCTTGGGTCACCCTGCCTTGCCTTTGTCCTTTGGTCATCGGATTTGCAGATCCAAAGTCTCACTTCTTTTGTTTAAAAATCTGTTTGATTTTGATAACGTATCAGTAAGTCGTACCGAGAAAGGAGATGTTTAGAAACTCCATATCTTCCTAGATGTACCTGTGTAGGCAGCTGTGGTATTTGAGTACCAAATGCAGCTCAGAATCCTTGATACCCAACTGTGTGTGAAGGGTATGAAAAATGGAGGTCATTGTGGAGGAGTAGGTAGAGCGAGAAGAGGAGGAACAATAGGAGGGAGAGTTTGTGGAGGAGGAGGTGGAGGTGGAGATGGAGGAGGAGGTTGTGGAGGTGGAGGAGGTGGAGGTGGAGGAGGAGAAGGAGGAGGTGGATGAGAGGGTGGAGGTTGAGGTGGTGGTGGAGTAGGAGGTGGTGGAGATATAGGGGGCAGTGGAGGAGATGGAGGAGGAGGAGAAGATGGAGGTGGTGGAGGAGGAGGAGGATGGGGAGGAGGTGGATGTGGAGTTGGAGGTGTAGGAGGAGGTGGAGGTTGAGGTGTATTAGGAGGAGGAGGAGCTGGAGGTGGAGGAGGAGGAGGAGGGGGTTGAGGTGGTGGTAGATGCGGAGGTGGAGGTGCAGGATGGGGCAGAGCAGATGAAGGTGGAGTTGGAGGTAGATGTAGATGAAGTGGTGGTGGAGGTGGATGAAGAGGATGAAGTGTTGGTGTAGGAAGTGGAGGTAGATGAGGAGGGATAGGCATAGGCGAAGGTGGTGGAGGACGTGGCAGTTGACGTGGGGGAAGAGGAGGTCGAGGTGGAGGAGGGGGTCAAGGTTGAGGTGGTGGAGGTAGTGGAGGAAGAAGAGGTGGAGCTGGTGGTGGTGTAGGTGGTCAGGGATGTTGAGGTGGTGGAGGAGGAGTAAAAGGTGGTGGAGGTGGAGCTCAAGGAGAGGAGGAGGTGGATGTGGACGAGGACGAGGATGTGGTGGTGGAGGTTGAGGTGGAGGTGGAGGTAGAGGAGGAGGAGGAGGTGATGGAGTTGGAGGTGGAGATAAGAAATTTAATTTAAAATTCATGTCTTACATTAAAACATTAAATTGTCACTCTCTTCTCCATTGTTGGAAATGAAATCTACAGCCTCATGAATCGAGGACATATCTCATCACATACACGATATCCTACTACTAATGATAAGTAATACCTTTAGGAAGGTTTCCTCAATGCACTAATATAGTCATTCAATTACATTAAATTTATTTAACGTTTAAATCTGATGCCTTGGCCAAGAATTTGAAAGATTTTTTAAAGATTAAAATTTTGTGTTTATTGCATCTAAAAGTTTTATTACCCCCTTCAAGACTTATAGTTCTCATATTATTGTTCAATGAACCATTTGTTTGGGAATGATTGGTTTCATCTAATTATCATTGATTTAAAAAGTGTTGGGTTAAAGTTAACATTGTTTCTTGAATAAGAAGACTTATGTTGTTCTTGTTTATGTTTACTTGAGAAATGTAGGGTATTAGGAATCATATATGGATTTGTTTATTCTTTGGGTATTCCACATATTTTTATTAACTATTATTACTTTTTTATACATCTAATGGTTTAAGGAAAAAAGCTTTCTTTCGAGTTCACTTTCTTACATGACCTAAGCTTCTTCACTTTTTAGGGAATCCACTATTTATCCTGTATTTTATTTCAAAATATTTATTAGGAAAGGGAAATATGCTATACTTGGGTATTTGTATGGAAACATTACACATGCACTAGCTTCCTATGTGTTCATTTTACGGGATCTTTTGTCATGGGAACAACATTCCATTAACAAAATTATACTTTTGAGGGAAAGGCTAGAGGAGAAATACATGCAATTAGTGGAGGACAGGAGACTGTTTAGTGTATTATCATTTTTGAAGGTTAAATCCTTTAATGATACTTATTTTGTAATATGTTATACTAAGTAATGAACATTTTTATTTGTGGGCTATATTTTTGAACTTGAAAGTTGTTGCTTTATATGAGTTTTCGTTAATCGATTTTTTTATCATATAGGAAATTAGAGTTCATTACATCTTTTGTCTTCTAGTCAATCTCATTGCACATTTTCTGGAAGTTCAAAAAATTGTGTATTGATCAACACATCTTAGAATTTTTATTGAAGAAGAAAATACAATAGTTAGTATAATAGTTAGACAACAAGGAGTTGAAAAACCTATTTGAAGAGAAGTAATTTGATAAGTATTTTTCTATTAGAGAATCAATGGACAGGAAGGAAAAATAACTTGATGTAAAGATTAAATGAGGGATTCACCACCAATGGCAAGTAGATGAAGGTGAAAGTGGCAAATTCCAATTCCTTTCACCTCATTTCTTGTAGCCCATGCACACCCTAGTCATCATCTCTTATTTTCTTCATTCCACCAGCCGCCATCCCTTATATTCTTCATTACATCAAAGCAAAGGGGAAATTGTATATCTAGTATTAAGTAGAAAATATCTCCCAGGCTGAGAATTCTTAGCAAATATTATTTTTTTTTTCTCGGTAAAGACTAAATCTATTAAGTAAAATATAGTACACACACGAAAAGCAAAAAAACCCGCAGACCAGAAATGATGGATTCATCAACCTCGGTCCCGGAGGAAAGAAACAAACACAGAGCTATAGGAAGAGCAAGAGACCGATAGAACGGAAATGATGGACTCATCAACCTCGGTCTCAGAGGAAGGATACAATCTCAGAGCTATAACAGAAGATTCGAAAGCAAATACTGACTATCAGGCTATTACCCCAGTGGGTCAGTAACTGCACCACAATGTTTTTTCCCTTTCTTTTTGTTAACTTTTGTCCAGCCATCATGGGGAGAATGGGCTAGGACAACTTAAAGACTGGAATTCTCTATCTCTGGGGAATCCTTCTCTGATTCGGAGGATGAAGTCTCATGGGGGCGTTTCTGGGAGCTAGCTGTGACATGGGTGTGCCCCATATTGTCCGGGGGCGGATCCATCGGCTGAGGCGTCTGATCTGGTTCTGACTCACTTTCTTCCTTTTCCATACTTGGGGAGCTGGAGCTTCCAGCTGGCGGTGGTGGACAGGGAGCCCACCGCTTGGGCTTGGAATGAGCGAAGAGGCCCCTTTTCATTCTTGTTGACAGCGATGGGCAGGAGTTATGCAGGTGCCCTGTTAGATGACAATGGCGGCATCGGAAGGGAGTGTTTTCGTACTCTATATACTGGGTCCAGACAGAGTCCTTGATCTTGAGATTGATGTATTTTGGCAATCCCTTGCTTAAATCAAGCTCCATACAAAATCCGGCATATGTATAGAGCCCTTGCCTCTCTCTCTCGTAATCTCCCGTTACAAAGTGACCCAAGGCATTGCCTATTTGCCTATATACTTCTGTGCGCCATAGGTGAACTGGGAGATTTGGGAGTCTGATCCAAACAAGGGCTTTAGTGATGACTGCTGAAGCTGGGTCAAAGTCTGGAAACCATGGAGTTAGGAAGAGGCCAGCTGAACCCATGAACCAAGGGCCTTCGTCCAGGGTGTTGTAGCAGTGCTCGAGGTCATCAAACAACACTATAAAATATCCCTTTGCACAGAAATAAACCTTGCAACAGTTAGTCCAGTTGTCCTTGATCCAGTCATAAAGATCCTGAGAGCGCGGCCAGAGCCCATTGAATCTGCAGATGATGGCCCTTTCAGCGAATTTTTGGGTGTCGTCTGCAAGATCAGGGTAGGAGATCTCAACAGAGGGAACTTCCTCCAATTTTTCAACCAAAAAAGGCTTGGGTTTGGGAGGTTCCGGGGTTGCTGACATCTCAGGGCGGACTGCAGCTTTGTAGGAGTTTAGAGGAGCATAAGAGGATTGCCCTGCAGCTCCTCCTCTCAAACGAAAGGAGAACACTAGAGAGTTGTTGCTCTTTAAGCTGTAAGAAGAGAGAGGAAGAGAATATTCGAGCTGTTTACCTTGAAAGATAAGTCTCTGAAGGGCTGAGGGAATCCCAAGCCTATGCTCCAGATTAGCTTTGAGATTCTGTACCAGATCTGTTGGATTTACCCATTGCTTGACGGTTTTGCCAGAGATCTATGCTATTTGAATCTAAAAGGGGGTAGAGGAATCTTTGGAAGATTTCTGGAGTAGCTTGGGGCCAGAGTCTTTTGAGTCTTCCGCCTCTTGACGTAGGGGATTCCGCAGGTGAGAAGAAATCTTCTGCCTGAGATATATTTTGCCCCCACGCAGATCTGTTGTGAACACTGTAAGTTGGTTAAATATAAAATTTAATATAAAATAAAGTTTAGACAAATTAAATTAATTAATTTAAAAAATCACAAAAAAATAAACCGTATAAATGAAATCAAAACTTTAACCATTGATCAATATTTACAAAAGTTCTTATAGTTTTCCCAAAATTAAGAACATTTTTTATTATATTATATGGCTTCAACTTGTGATTAATTAAGGTTATATTATGCTTTAATATAATTATCACAGAACATTCACAATTAACCTTGGTTCATTTTTTTTATTGAATATGTAAATATTAGTGAATGTTGTATTTCTCAAACTCTATATAGATTTTATAAAATTTAGTTTATATTAAAAATATATATTTACTATTATTGATATGTATTTTTAATTACATATAGAAATGTTAAAACTACATGTAGCAATAGTCTTATGTTTTTTCCAAATGGTTTTTGTTGAAGATTTTTAATTAGAATTTAGCTAATGTACGCTACAACTCTTTTTGAAAAATTGTAATGCAATAGAATTGCAATGCATAACAATAGTGAAAGAATAGCTCTCATAGTGCACGAAAGAGTTTCAAATCTAGGTTTTGAGTTTTTGATTGAGGTGAAGTTTCCTATGAGACTTTAGCCCATGTACCATACAACTCTTATTGCAAAATTGTAATGTAATAGAATTGCAATGCAATCCACTTGTTAAAGAATAACTAACATAGTGTTAAAGAATAACTAACATAGTGCGCTAATGAGTTTCAAATTGAGGTTTTGAGACTTAAATTAAGGATTAATTAAAAGTGGCCAAATGAGTTTCAAATTTAGGTTTTTAGTTTTAAATTAAGATTTAACTAAAAATAACGAGGGTGCATACTTATCTTATAAAGGTGGAAGTAAACAACTCTTTGTTCTGAGTGATTGAAGATCCATGCATCGTAAATTTCCTTTCATCATTTCAAAAACAAAATATCATGAAAAGTACACACCCTTAGCTTTGATGATTGCCATCAATACAATCACATAGAGTCTCACAACATGTCAAATTTCAATGAGCTTCAAATTTATTATTTATTTTTATTCTCCATATTTTAGTTTTATTAAAAAATATCTCACGTTCTTCTTAATTTCTACTCACTTAATTATTTTATATATCATCTATGATATAATTTAATGCTCGTGTTCACTAGTTTCTTCACATTTGTCCACAAGATGGATCTTTGTTACCTTCAAGAATTTATAATCTTCTTGACTTTGGAGCAATGGTTGTCCTACTAAGAGTTCTTATACTATGCTTCACTATTTTCTCTAGCTTCTCTCCACATACTCATGTCCCTTCCCCTTCAAGGGTTATTAAATTCCTAATGAATGAGAACTCCCAACCTTTCTTGTCTTACACATTACTACTTCAAGCGTTAAATAAGATAATTTAGTACCCTACCAAAAATATGTGTGACTCACCATTTTATTCTTTGTATGTGTCTAAATTGATACATAATTGTTTCAAATTATTTCATTGTTGTTCTTTTCCTCCTATTACTGATAGGACAACTAGCTCTAAAGATAAATATTTGAGCATATATATGTCCCTTAGTGGTACCTTTCTTCCCTGTTATCCCACCTATCATAAGGTAAATCATTCTTCTTTATTCCAAGTTAGAGATTCTCTGACAAAGATAGATATGAAGGAAGACCTTACGATTCTCTGTACAGACAATCATTGCTTCTACAATATCCACTCCTTTCTAAACTAGATCATTCTCTTTTTCCTAATTGCACATGAGTGCTCACCAGGAAATATTCTTCACATATTCTCAAGTCTTTATTCTGCAAATTCCATCCACACTCAATGCCATTTTAGAATTCCATCTGGTCATTCATTGGTTAGATCTACATTCCATGATGTCTAAATTTTGAATCAACACCATGTTAAATACTTTTTACCAAATCGTTATTTAACCCCTACACATATACATTCCAACCACACAATATCATTTATGCATTAATTCCAGTGTTCAATCCCTACTCCTCCACCTCCATCCCACTCTTCCTCTCTCTCCTCCCCCTCTCGCTCCCTCTCTTCCCCCTCCAATTCCTCCCTCACCACCACGTCCTCCCACCCCTCCTTCACCTCCACATCTTCCCCATCCTCTAACAATCCATCCCCTTCTCTTGTCCATCCTCCTCCTTCCCCAACACTTTCACCTCTTAACACTCCTCTTCCTCCCCCTCCTCCTCCTCCTTCTCTACCTCTCCCTTGCAGTCCTCCTCATCCTCACATCCCTCCCTCTATCCACCTCCTCTTGGCCCCCTCCAGCCTCCTCCTTCTACTCCTGCCCTCCTGCCGAGCCCCCAGCCTCCTCCCACCCCGCCACCCCTTAGCCTCCTCCTCCTCCATCTTGCCCACCCATTCATCCCTTGCATCCTCCTCCCATCTCCCTCGTCGCGACCTTTTTTGCCTCCTCTCGCCTCTCCCACTTCCACTTCTACCTCCACCCCTTTTGCCTTCTCCTCCTCCTCTGCCCCCCCATGTCCCCAGCCTTCTCCTCCTCCTCTTCCCCACCACCCACTCCCTAGCCCTCCTCCTCCTCCTTCCTCACTCCTCTCCTCCCTCCTCCTTATCCTTACACCTCCCCAAACCTCCTTCCTCCTCCTTGTCCTCTCCTCCGTCCCTTCCCCCCCCCCAAAGCCTCCTCCTCCTCTCCACCTTGCCCCCCACTCCTCATTGATCCCCCTCCCTCCTCCACTTTCCTGCACCTCTGTTTCCTCCTCCCCACCCCCGCCTCCTCTCCTGCCCCTCACCCCACCCTGTCCTCCTCCTGCCTCAAACCCATCAGCCCCCATGTTTCCCCCTCAAACTCTCCTTCTTGTGCCCCTTAACCCCCAACCTCCTCCTCCTCCTCTAGCTTGCCCACACACTCCTCCCTTGCATCTCCCTCCCTCCTCACCCACCTCCATATTTGTTCCTTCCTCCCCCCTCTCCCGCCTTCACCTTTGGCTCCCCCCTTCTACCTCCTCCCCATTGCCCTAACTCCACCTTCTTCTCTCTCCCCACATCCTCCCCCTACTCTCACCTCTCCCTCCCTTGCTCCTCATCCGCATTCACCCCCTCCCCTACTACCTCCTCGTCCTTGTCGTGCCACTCAACCTCTTCCAGCTCCTCTCCCACTGACAGCCTCCTCCACTTCCTCCCCCTCCCAACCCTCCTTTTCCTCCCTGTTTACCTATTCCACCTCCTCCCCCATCTCCTCTTCCTCCTCCTCCTCCCCCTCCACCTCCTCCCCTACCTCCTTTCCCCCCTTCCTCCCCCTTTTTCCCATCCTCTTGTCCCTCCCCAAACTCCTACGCTTCCTCCTCAACCTCTGCCTATTTCTCCTCTTCCATCTCATCCCCCCCTCCTCCTCCTAATAAAAACATAAAATGAAAAAATAATTAGATATAATTTCATTCTGTTTATTTATAGTACTAACATTATTATAAGTAAATATTTTATGTGTTTCCATTTCAGATCATTACATATGCTATTTGAGCTAGATTAAAACACTTAGAACCTATAGAAGCTTCACATTAACTATTGTGACATTAGTTTTATTTTAATAATATTAATTTCCTCATTAAATTAATTTGATTAATTGTTATCTCCTAAATGAAAGAACTATAAAATGATCATGAAAAGAGGAAAAAAATAAAATATTTAATATTAATGATTAACTAAGATCACATGAATAGATTACATAGTCACCATTAATTTCCCTCATCACAAATAAAATTCATACCCAATTACAAGAATTTTAATTTTACATCACTATAAATAACCTATATATTTTTTTATAATAAAGATCAATGTGAAATCAGAAATCAAATAATTTTTATTTTAAATCTTAAAAACAAAACAAATTAAATGACCTAAAATAGCTTTCCTATTATATTTTAGAAAAAAAACAAAAACAAAACAACAATATAGATAGTAAGTTGTGTTTTGTGTTTGAAAGATAAAATAAAAACCCTAAGTCAACCAATTTCGTTTTTTGTCATAACAAATGTAGTAAGGAAATTTAAATCAAAATATTTTCCATTTTTAACATAAAATATCACCTATTGTTAAAAGTACCATCTATTTATATTGTGTATTAGATTCAAAATTTTCATACCTCCATCTTAAACATTAATCAATAAAAACTGGATTAAATATAGCAATAAAAATAAATAAAAACAAATGAAACCAGGGAAACTTTGCTTGGAAAATTAAACTACTATTCCGACAAATTTATTACTTGGGTTTTGGTCCGAGTTTAAATCTTACTGTTCAATCTTTACCCTGATATTTTAATACGACTATTGTACACATAATCCGTGCTATAAGGAACACTTATCCATTTGTATTATACCTGTATTAAAGACCCATAACTAACTGATGTGATGAATTTAATTTTAACCAAGGCTTAACTATCTCTGGACTGTTCGCTTGCTCTTTTTTTTAACATTCACTCTAGCTCTGCCATGGCTTTGTGGCACGAGCAGGCCACCCCCCCTTAGCTGGATGCCTTGAGATTTTCCCTTCCATCAATGGTGGTGTGCTCAGCTCTTTGATCTAAGGGCTATGATTTGTTCGGAAAATTTACCAATTCAGGGTTGTTCGAATTTGGCTCATTCGTTTCCCCAAACTCTTGGCGCCTGTTCAAGATTTACTCCTACCACCTCTGTCTGATTCTTTGGAAGTATAAGGAAATCTTTCTCAGGGGCTAGCCATGAAAGATGGAGCTACTTTTTTAACAGTAAGCGGTTGAATTCTCCCAATTCAATCTCGGTGGTATAATTCTCTTAAATATCATGTTTTATTTTTTTCTTATCCTTATTTCTCTTCAACACTAGGTTGTATGATACTAATCACTTTCCTTTCCCATGTTCTTAGTGTTTAATGGGTTTGAATGCGAGAAATTCTATGATACCATCCCTTGACATTTGTGGAATCTAGCATTCACTAGTACAAAATTTTTCTGGCTAAGAAATGGTACGAGGTGTTTCCCATTTGGTATATGATAGTTTCTTTTTGCTTTCATAGAGTTCTGAGTGCTCTGCTTCATTCTATTGTTTGTTTTATATGGCTGCTCAGAGGGGAAGATTCTTCTAAAGCCTCACTAAACCCTTACGAATCTTCTTTGCAGACCTGCTACTCAGGTTGCTCTCTTGGCTACAGTGTTGTAGTTATGTATTTCTAGCCGAGAGCCTGGTAATTTCCTTGTCGGTAAATTATTGGTATTTTTAATCTCCTTTCTAGAAGTGAGACTTGTCAAGCAGCCTCGACCCTTGTAGACATTCTGTATAAGTTATATGTTTTTTTCTAATGGACTTGTATGGAAGTTGTGGACATTTTATAGCCTTAATCATAGTTGTATTATTAATTTATTTATGGTTTCTTGAAGTCATAAATATTATCTTGTTTCCTTCTACAAAAGTCTTATTCTGAATTTTACACATAGGTTGCATTCTCTATTATTTAAATTGACTTGTAAGCATTTCTCTGGATACTGTTTGAACATTGTTATTCTTGATTTACTATGTGTAGAATATTATGATTTCCTTTTGCTGTAAAACCTTGCGTACTGATAAGTTTTTGAGATCATTTTCACTTGTGAAAATGCGTCTCTGTTTGAAGGTTATTTTGTTTTTATAGTTGATGAGTTTATAACTTAGGAAATGGGTAGGGTTTACTATTTGATGAATAGAGATTCTTCTATTTTATTTTCTCTTAATATCGCTCCGCTTTTACTAACGAACTTGATGGGATTTAATCCTTGTCAGGGTTTTGTTAGAGTTTCATTCCCCGAATGCCACTCCTGCTTAAGCCTGGAGGTTTCTTCAGGGTTTCTCATTAGGAGTCTAGGTTGCTACTTAATTTCATTAGAAGAATAATATAACTTAGTTGAATTTTCTACATTGTCTGGGTTCCCCAACCTATGGCTTAGTTTGTTCCTCACACATTAAATCATTTCCTTTTCACTCAGACTCACACAAGTGTCCCATGTTGGAAAACTAAGGTTCACATGTTCTGGTGTCTCTCAACTTACAAGTTAAGCCATTCAGCTTACTCCACCAGTCCGTAGCTACAGGTGGCATTCAGGTTAATATTATTTTTATTGTTTCTTCACTATTACACAATAATTAGTACAAAGGTTCCAATATAATTTAATCGTTATAGATTTACTACTCACACTGTTCTTAGAAGAAAATAACATTGCGTTTTTATTCATTACAGATCCACCAGTAATATTTTTTTCATGCCCTAGCCTACTACGACAATTTCAATTACTCTTATGAGTCTAGGGTTATCATTACCACTTTAGTTATTCTATTTTTTCCTCTTAAAGAACTTGCGAACGCATG